>VRLP01005839.1:0-33168 GCA_009660295.1 Lophius piscatorius
GTGCGTTACAGTAATCCAGTCGGGAGGAGACAAACGCGTGGACCAGCTTTTCAGCATCACTCAAGGTGAGTGAAGAACGGAGTTTGGAAATATTTCTGAGATGGTGAAAGGAGATCTTGCAGATGTGTTTGATGTGGGATTCAATAGTGAGTTGGCGGTTGTTTTGTTTGTTCCCTGTAGGGGTCGCCACCGTTGATCATCTATTTCCATCTTGCCCTGTCCTATTCATCCTCGTCTGTCACACCAACCACCTGCATGTCCTCTAACAGCCTCTATTTAGGTCGTCTCCCTTTTCTCCTGCCTGGCAGCTCCATCTCCATCATCCTTTAACCAAAATATATCCACTATCGCTCCTCTTCAGGTGTCCAAACCATCTCATACTGGCTTCTGTCGGTCAGCCTTTCCATCACCACAGCAAACAAGAAGGTGTTCAGAGCCAATCTTTGGTGCAGTCCCACCTTCACCTTGAACACATCCTTGACTACTAGTGCACATCTCATGGCTGTCATACTGCTCTCACACATATCCTGCAGAAGTCTTACATATTTCTCTGTCACTCCAGACTTCCTCATGCGATACCACTATTTCTTCCTCTGCACTCTGTTCACGCTTTCTTTAAGTCCAAAAACACACGACGCAACCCCTTCTGACTTTGTCTGTACTTTTTCATCAGCACACTCAAAGCAAACGTCTCATCTATAGTGCTCTTTCTTGGCATGAAACTATACTGCTTCTTACAAATTGTCTCCTCCTTTCTCAACCTCCTTTCAGCTAATACTACTCTTTCCCAGATCTTGTGTGGCCCATCAGCTTTAGACCTCTGTAGCTGCTACAGCTCTGAACATCACCTTATGTCTGGTGCTGATCGTTCTTGAATACCAACACCAAAACACTTTTTCTCCATTCCTCAAGCATCCTCTTCCAGAGAGTGTTGAATAATGTATTTTAAAAACTCCACTGCCCTCTCTCCACACCTCCATACCGCCTTCGGTAGGTCATCAGGACCAACCGCCTTTGGTCCAAAAGCGGAGCAAGAAACTGATTTCCAAAAGGGCAAAATAATAATACTGTGATAATATACATCCAATCAGACACGCTTCCATCTATTCATTGCTCCTGATTATTAAAGAAATATATGTTTTAAGGGTATTGTCGAAAAGAGGACAATAATTAAACATTGCGGTCCAACAGAACATCTGTGGCTGACACAGGAGAACCATAATCCAATGCAGTCTCTTTCCTTCCAATCAGAACATATCATTAATACCCGCAGTACAACTCTAAAGCCAGCAGTTGGGTCGGAAATCCTGGTATGTTATGCAAGTAGCGGCTCACGAAGCTCGGGCTGGTAACTTTTTCCATCTGATTTTTAGTCTTCAATCCTCTCTGATGCAGATTCATTTTACTTCTCTGACGGTGATTGATCAGAATCTTCTCCCTCTGGTTCCATAAAATGTTTCTGACAACTTTATTCAAATATGCAACGGTGTAAAGTCAGTGGAGTGACCATTTCAGATCTTGTAAGATCTTATAGTTGCAACAAATATAACATCGTACCTGTACACGTTGTTTATAGATACATATCGACGTAGTTCCAGAGAGAATTATCAACATTTCATCGGTGTATTGCATTAAAAGGTTGCTGTTACTTCTTTGTAGATGTTGTTTCACTGTTGCATGTCCCATACCTTCCTTCTAAAATATTCAGACTTAAGGGGCCCAGCGGCTCAGTTTTTTTCCCCCGGCCCCCTGTAGCAGTAATTTCTTGTAGTGAAGATACTATATGACAATGTAACTATACTGTGACATAGATGTGTTACGCTTATACTTCTCTCTAGATCAGGGTCCACCAACTGGCAGCCTGCTGACCACGTCTGGACCAAAATAGGCTTCCATCTGCACCGCCAAGCAATTTAACATAATGGGAAAATATAGTCCTATTGCTAACTGTTGTGATCAAGGAATTGGCTGGATTAAACTTTTTTGGGTGCAGGGTGCCCAGGTATTGAATATAAAACATTATTTTACTAATGAATAGATTAAGTAAGGCGACATAATGGTTATGATAATTGATTTTTATCCAGGGGAGCAAAGTTTGATATACAGGCATTGCTCTTGTTTAGTGTTTATTAATTTTGAAGTTTTTCATTTCCTCTGCATGCCTGAATGCCCACTGCTCTGACAAAAATCATTTAAAAAATACCCCCCCCAAAAAATTAATGTAGGAAACAACGACTATTCATTCAATGAGATCAACCTGTGATCGAGGCGAGGCGTTCATTCTCAAATAAAACGTGCAGAAGGTACATGTGACTAAGGCATCAAAGACATCAATTCACAAGTCAAAAACATCAAAGTCATTTACTTACTTGTCACAAAGACACCAAAGACATCATGTCAAAAATGTCAAAGCCATCAAGTTACATGTCACAAAGACGTCCCTACTATGCTAAAGTTCATAGTCCATCTGGCCAAAACTTCAAATGCCCACATTAAAATTTCTTGATAAATGTTCTATTTTTATGTTACTATTCGGGTCAACATTCAGACCATCTCCCACAGAATGCTGCTGTATCATAAAATCACTACCAACATTCAAAGTACATTTGTTTTTCATAAACTGAAACAAGTACATTTAAATTTTGGATCGTGTTATACTGTACAAACACACAACACCTTTAAGTGTTTACTTTCTGTTACATCATAACTGCCAACGGTTTCTGCAGAAGCAAACTATCCAGTAACACTTCAAGCACATAATGTTGTTACTGCCTCTGATGACTGATGTGATATTCTTCCTGTATGAATACCAAACTGAAGGCAACTATCCAGCTTTGACATTGATGCAGCGATCAGGTCACCATCTTCTTCATAGTCAGAGTCAGAGATTGTAATCACATCTGTACCTTTGTCATCTGAGAGTTTACCTTCTGATTCAGGATGTTCTGATGAGCAACCAGAGACACAATGAGCTGCAGCATGGTGCTTGGTTTACAGGTTACCTGTCACAGGGGTGATGTGTCGGTGATAAAAAAGGTGAAACATGGTACAAAAAAAACAGATTGGTGATAGGTTCATTAATAGAACATACTTTTCACACAAATGATAGATTTAACATCATACTTTTTCCTGTAAACATCAGCAAAAGCCTTAAAACACATGTTTTCCCAGGTTCACTGAAAGAGTTAACAGCTTCATTATATGACTTCACAGACTGTAACCGGTTTCGCACCTTTTCATATCTGCTTGCTACAACAGCCTAAGGAAAATGTGTTTGAGCTTACGTGTGTGTATGACTAATGGGAATAATTGCAGCAACACCTGAGATTCTATTCAATCAGCCAAAAGGGCTTAAAATACAACAATTGCATACTGACCCTCAGGCATACATATAATGTATATATTTAGTACGCATATAGGTTTTTTTTCTAACTCTATAGTATACGAATAAAAAATACACTCGAACAAAGTTTAATTCTGAGGTGGTGTAAGGGTAATTATTGGCATCGATACTAGTTAAATAAAGGTCAACTAAGGTGGAAAATGTGTTTCACTGTGTGCAAAGTACTACATTGATGATAATGATTGATTACTATACTATATATATATATATATATATATATATATATATATATATATACTGATATACTGATATATAGGTTAATTCACAACAATCTCTTCGTAATCTTGATTTACAAATTAGCCTTATTTGCATGACCATAATTATGTTAGTACAGAGGATATACCGCACTAGGTAATTATTGTTATTCATTGCTGTAATGAATCATTGCACCTCAAACCTCATTGTAATGAAATATGTTACAACCGCATATAAGATCAAGAGAAAAAGACAGATAAATAGTTTATGCAAATTATGCATTAGATAAGATTTCTCAATGGTAAAAGACCAACTTTAATCTAGATTTAAAGACGGAAGCATGAAGGCCCTGAGGAAAGGGTTGAAATTCCTGCTAGAAGCCAGTGTGAGGTTCTAGGTGCAGAACTGTACTCTGAAAAGCACTAAAGATGTTTGTCAATAAGGGTTAAAAATGTGGAGTGTCTGGTAGCCAGCAAAACTCAAATTTTGTTTTATATTTTTTGAAAAACACTTGTAATATCTGTGTTATAGATGTGTTTAAACTTTTCTTCTTTCAGGTGGTCATTTTAAAGAAATGACAAATACTCAACGTAATATGCAACGGTAGGCATATATTCTGATCCGTGATAACATAACTACATCAGGGGAGGGTTCCCTTTAGTTTCCCACCAAACCACCTCTGACCTTTTGTGGCATGGAGTCTCAAACGTTCTGAGGGTGTGTGCTGTGGTAATGGATCAGACTTGTGCATCAAGCACATCCCACATTTTTGCAGTGTGTCAGGGCGCATTATTCTCCTGAATTATACAGACAGACACACAGACAGACAGACAGACAAAGAGAGAGCAAGAGAGAGAGAGAGTCAGAGAGAGAGAGAGAGAAAAAAATAACATTTGAAGAGCACACTATTGGCCAATCTGCCCTCGTGCTCCCTCTATCGAGCTCGAGCTCTCACACGCGCCCGCTCACTCTTGCTGAAGAGGCGTAGCTCCTTGCTCGTTGCTGTTGTCTGCCTCCTTCGAGAGAAATTTCCGCTTCCTGCACCGATCAACAGCAACCAAAACAAACCAAGCAAACGCGAAGTTGAGGCGCGGGGCCCAGAGAGCGTACCAAGCAACTGAACGCGGATTTGTCGCTTGTCTTCGGTCAAAAAAACGAGCTACTGCAATCTGTGCCTACTATCTGGTGGACAGTAGTCCACAACAACCGTCCGCCTTCCGCCTGTATTGTGCGCGCTAGCCACTCATTCTGACCACCAGGAGCCTTTAAAATAAGGTAAAAGGAGTTGGAAGAGGACCCAGAGAGGGAAAACAACAACGGAGAAGGCAGAGGGTTACGATTATTCGTCCTATTAGCTCCGTCTGAGAGCCCGTTCCAGCCTCCAGGATGTCGGAGCGAGGAGGGCTCCCGCGGACTGGGGGCGTCCCTTCGCCGCACATGCAGCCCTCCAAGCCAGTCAGCATCACCTCCAACCGGCCGGTCCACATGAACCTGTACGCTACCTGGGAAGTGGACCGCTCCTCACCAAGCTGTGTGCCCAGGTACGTGCGTGGTTCCTGCATACAAGGGTGCATGACTTAACGTTATTCATTGCTGAATGAGAAAAGACTCTTCCATTATGGTTATACTGGGGAACTTGAATCGCAAACACCCACGAGTGCCCTTTTTGAAAGCACCTCATTTGATGTAACTGTAATAACACAAAAGCAGGTCACATAGATTGGAATATTTCACATGTATCTAGTTCTAACTGGGTTATTTACCTTTTTTTTGACCATTAATTTAATCCTAAAACCCAAATGTCACCCAAATAATCATTACCCAGTTACTTCTACAACCCTAGAGTGATAAAAACCTGTATTATGTCACCTAGTTGTAGTTTATCCTAATAAAGATTATTGTGATTGGCAGCTTCAGCCTCTCACAGCAGCTGTTACTCACCTTATCAGTGCTGACAGACTGGTAAAGCATTGGATTGTGTTAATGCAACTGGAGAGAGGCATTATAAGGTGAATTCAGAATAATTATTATCTCATTACAATGGGACCTGTCAGTGAATCAGATATATTTGGTAACAAGTGAACAATTTGTCCTTGAAGTTCATGTGTTGGAAACAGGAATAATGGGGGAAAGTAAAAATTGGAACTGAGAATATCAGGAACTGCAGGTCTTGGTGGGCGTTCTCGATCTTCAGTGGTCAGCATCTACCAAGTTAGTCTGAGGAAGGACAACTGGCAAACAGGTGACGGGGTCACAGACGCCCAAGGCTTAATGATACACATTCGTAGCGAAGGTTAGACTATGTTGTCCAATCCCAGACTGCTAAGAATGCCAATGCAGGTTCTGATCAAAATGATCAGAACCTGCATTGACATTCAGATCAGAACATACTGTGTACCGCAGAGCTGTTTTTTAGTCAAAAAGGAGACATACACAATATTAGTCATATGGTTTTAATGTTGTGGCTGATAGATGTATGACACAGCAGCAAAAACAGGCTTTGGCTTATAGAAGAAGTGGAAAATGCTTTAGTTGACTCCGTAGGCAGAAATGAATAATTTTTGATTAAATATTTTTCCTGTTTAACTTTGGATCAGAACAGGCTGCAATACAATAAATGTTTTGTATGTATTCATGTGAACAATGTAGCAAGGGTGCAATATCTGATACACCCTATCCACCTGAGGTTATTTTCAAACAAAGACATTCAAGTCAGCCTCTTTGTCTCACTGAATCAATGCTGCTCTTAGAACAGCACTTGGAGTTGTTTCATCTGCAGGAAAAGGCACATATTAAATGTGACATTTATGTATGAGCTGCAGGAGAAGTCTGTCGCCTCATAATGCCATTGTAATGACCGTGGTCATTATTTAAATTCAAGGTCAAAGGTTTACCATTATGACTGAGGTGCCATTCATACTAATAATATTGAAAAGAGTAATGCTTTAAATATAAATTTCCATGATTTTTGTTGCAGAATACATTTGTTTTCATCTCTTAGGAAGACAAACGCATTTCCATTCTGAATAGTATATTGCACCTACCTTGTAAATCTGCAATTGCATGACAGTTAAAGCTTTGATTCGTATTGTTTTATTTAATTGCAAACTGTTAGTTGGAATAAAGCATGTGGGTGAAAACATCACATGTTCACAGCTTAATGCTGCTTTCTAAAATGCTTAGAGGCTTTTTCGGGGTTAGAGGCAAATAAGCCTCCAGGGTATGTTTTGCCTCTTAATATTTTTGCAGTGTGTGTGAACCATTTGTGCTTGTGAATAAAATTATGTCTTCGTTTTATAATATTTTGGAGTAGATTGCATGAATGAAAAATCATACGTTAGCCTTTAATTTAAATGTTTTTCTTTTTGACCTCTCCTTTGAGATGCACATTATTACCTCAGTCGTGTTTACATGATAATATCAACGACCAATTTTGGATACCGTTCTACACTGTTTAGAAATTTGATGGTAGTCTTGTTTTTTTTAGCACTATGCTTCATCAGCTGACACAGTCCTTCAAATAACTTCCATTTCACTGCAGTTGCAGCAAATGAAACAAATTGGCAGAAATAGAAATAACCAAAAAAAAGAAGAAGAAGTGGTGGCGCTGTAATCTACAGTTAAAAAGGATTTCTAACAGACACAGGTAGTAACAGCAAACAGTGGTGACAAATAATCCATTGAACAGTCTTCCAGAGCTCTAAGAACCTTTATGAGCCCTGATGTTTTTCAGTAATCTGTCTGGAGCTTATTTACCTCTTGTTGATTAATCTTTGCTCCTCCAAGGGCTCTTAAACGTCCTCCTCCTCGCTAAATTGTATTTCTTCTAACCACTTCTTGTCGACCCAAAATGCCACTAGTCTACCCAATGCTGTTTATGCTATCCAGTGGATTGAATTGTCTCTGGCAAAAACAGGATTTTAGTGCTTATACCAAATCCAAATGCTTCCCAACTTTTCTAAGGATTGTTTGTTTTAGTGGCATGTCTGATCATATTTAGTGGCGAATAACAGGAAATATTCAAGAACAGACAGAAGCGTAGTCATTTGAAATTACACACATCTTCAAACCAATCGACACAGCCTGAGTGCCTCTGAGGTCATTTATTGTCAGGCCATCCAGACCATCCAATCTTTACATGAGAGTAATGAGTCATTTCACCGCTTCAAAATCAGCTCCTACAGTGTGTAGT
The DNA here is from genome assembly GCA_009660295.1 of Lophius piscatorius. NCBI lineage: Eukaryota > Metazoa > Chordata > Actinopteri > Lophiiformes > Lophiidae > Lophius > Lophius piscatorius. The sequence goes on from VRLP01005839.1 coordinate 7,791, forward strand.
TGTAGTGGGGGATTCTTCTCTCTGCTGCCTTTTCTCCAGTGTCATTAACACACACATAGTGCTTATACCACTGTCCCCTGTGTTTGGCTGATTGGTTCTTCTTCCTCACCTCATGAGATAGAACCTCTATTTTCTGGCAGCCAAGCAATCCCACCGATGAACACCGCATATGTCCCAGACGCCAAAACTCACCTCATTCACATAGAGACTGTGATGAAAAAAGAAGATCTAGGGTGTATTTAGTGTTACTTTCAGGTGGAATGTCGACGCCGCCTGCAACTGTTCACACCACAAACGGTTTGGATTCAAGTATCTAGCAGAGTTTAGTTAAGGCTGCCTTGTGCAGCCACTGTGTGTCAGGTATTCCAGGAATGGGCCCTGTTGCAGAGCTCCTCCCCTTACATTATTAAGGGTCTCCTTTAAGAACTGAGTGGAGGGTCCCATGACTCAGAGCCATTGATGGATACTGGAGTAAAGGGCATATTTTGGACCATAATGGAACAATTTTACAGCTTATATCCTGCTAAAAAGAAGCTCTGTCTGCTAAACAAAAATTTAGTGAGTTATTTCAAATCTGTGATCAACACTCACAAAATGTTAGTGACTGAAAAATGAAGTGGATTTCTTTACTTATCACTAAGCTGCACTAAGTAATTTGTTACATTATTCATTATTAAGTTTCATATACATTGCTCAAAAAAATTAAGGAAAAACTTAAATCATAGTTCTGATCTCGATGAAAGAAACATTCAAGTTGAAAATCTTCATTGATATACGTTGAGTAATTTGTTTAGAACAAAATTATGCAAGAACGATCAATGGAAATCAAAATCATTAAACTATTACGGGCTGGATTTTAAATTATACCAAAAATCTAATTGGAAAACTGAAATCACAATCTCTTACGCTTCCTAAATAGACAGATTGATATCCCTGAAGTTTAACTGGCTTGGATGTCATACTGCGATGATTATGTGTTCCCTTAATTTTTTTGCGTAGTGTTGTTAGTCGAGCTCTAAGTGCTGATGCCATGTGGGGAACCACTGGTCAAAAAGATGTGTTTCTTGAATTGGCTCACTCTTTCTGTTAGGGATGGGAATAATCGGGCCAACCGATTCCATATTACTAATTTATAATATTTAACATTTTTAGCTGTACAGTGTGTTGTGATACAATATATTGCCTTTTTTCAACTGTAAATTATGTTCCGACATGGGTTTTAACCAATCTGATACATTCTCAGCCTTTACTTTACTTCCGCTAAATATATTGGTTTGAAGTGGATCATCAAGCAGACACATTTAAAATGTTTCTTTTCAAAACTGTTGCTGCCGCTGACAAACGGAACTGTCCATAGAGTCTAGTACAACTTAGCTAAATGAAATTGTGTGGACTACTGTACTATCACAGGTATGTAGACCAGCTTTGGTAGCTGCCCGTCCTCAGTGAAATAATGAGCCCTTACTTCCACGTTACTGCATGAATCCACCACTTGTGACGTCCATATGTTGTCAAACGTTCCCGAACGTCACACTTCACTTCTCTGTAGATTATGGGTATGGTGTTGTCCTTGAAATTTTTTTAGGACAGAGTCACATACATATGTAACATTATCAAGTTCAAATAACAAAACCCCTAATTTTCCACTACCGTAGTCTGGCTGTAGGTCATTACATTGGAAGTAGATGATGAACTGTGTTGTTTTCATAGCTCACTCTCGATTTGGAGATAGATTTGTCCAGCTAAGAGTGTCCAGTGATGTTGTGTTTTTCCCGAGGGTTAATATAGTTCTAGCTTTGCTGTCCTCGGGTAACACTCTCCTCGTCGTCACATGTTCCCCCATGTTCGTCTTACCGGTGCAGCGTCAAACCGGTCCGTTCGCCTCTTCCAAGCATAAACCCCCCGCCTCCTCCCCATTATAACAAGCACTATTTGGCACCACAGTAAAGTTAGTTTCATGATTTTTTCTTTCATAATTTATTTAGATAGAGTTTAATACTCTCAGAATTCAGTTTTACATTTTTTCTAACAGTGTAATGTGGTTATTTTGGGTTTTGGGGATCCTTAGGAGCCACTAAATTTTGTTACATAAGTTCTTCAGTAGGTACAGCGTTGGTTTGCTATATGGTACCGCACCAATGAATTAACAACTATATAACCCACTGTATCTAATATGAAACTCCTCCATGTCATATCCATCACATTCACCCCTTCCCTTTTCAGAATCCAAATTAAGACTCCATGTTTGTTTTAAACAAAGACAGCAGATTTCGTTATTTCCAACAAAGCAATGTGGAAAGATTGTCTTGGCACACAGACTAAGTATTGCTATACTTTCTTCACACCCACTAAGTATTAGTTCTCCAATGTTATTCTCCTTTCTCTGGCTGGCACACTGACCATCATCTTTGCTGCCGACCCCAGGAAAAAACACTACAGCCCCAATTACTTAGTTGCTTTGAACATCAGTTGATTTTATCATGATATTATCAACAAGTTAATTTCATATTTTCAATATATGAGATAAAATATAGCAATACTTGGTCTGTGTGCCAAATGCCCAGACAAGGCAAAGCTTGGGAAAGGCACTGCTTCAATTTCTTGATGAGAGCTAGAAGGAGTATTAATTTTTGCAGAGTAAGTATTGAAATAGAAGCTGGAGTTGAAAACCATAGCTTGGTATTAAGACAGGAAACAGGTGACGTCAGCTAAATTCTTTAAGAATCTCTATTTTGTGTTGCTATCACTTAGAGCGGCAGACTAAAACATAAACATTGGAATATATTTAAACCCAGAGGTTAGTAATAAGAGGAACGTCATGTAGGATTGAATGATTAATTTAAGACCTAGCTATTTGATAAGAACATTTATGCCCTTTTATATTTTTAACACTTCTTAATAGTGGTAGGGGTTTCACTCTCGCCATTCTGTCAGGAAAATTCTTATTTTGCTTTGCTTTCCACTCTAGTTGCTTGCACCTTATAGTTGACTAGTCCTTTAAAGAAATAAACACTGAGATTAGTAATCTCAATGTTTTTTAGTTTCTAAGGCAAGAATATTCATAATAATCTTCGTTGGACATTGTTCATGCAAATGTCTTTCATCTGGAAGAAATCTAACATTTATTGTTAGATAATTTAGAAAAAATGATTTTGATTAGACATTTATAGCCACTTTCATGTATGATCCCTTTATATGTTCCTCAATAGAGCATCAGCAAAAGGAAAAATATTCAGAGCTAAAAATAAAGATCCCAATAATTGATAATAGTGTGCTTGTGTCATCAAAGAAATGCTTATTTGCGGACCTGATAATTAAAACTGTGGGTATGAAGAGATGCTGAGCAGAAATGCAGGATGTTCAGACTTGTTAGGACTTGTTGGCTATGATTGCCCTGCAACACAATAGTTGGATGACACTCGTTTCTCGACTGATGTTGTTACATTATTCACCCTGCCCCCTTACCCTGGGCGCTCAACACACAAATGGAAAGAATTGTGGAGTGCTAACACACTATCGCATACAGGCACACACACACATACCCACGCTGACGGGGTTGAAGTGTTGATAAAGTAGTTTTGGATTTGTCACTTTCCTCGACACTGCTTGTTCCTCCTGATTGGCTGAGAAGTTCCATCTGAACTCGGCTCACGTGTTGGAGGTAAAGGGAGATAGAATGTTTTCCTCCTTTTCATCCTCCTCATCCTGAGGATTACTGTTTACTATTTCTGATTATAGCTGTGCAACACCCAGTGAGAGATTTTAGACTATGAAATTTGCAGCTATAACCTTTTAACCATCTTGGCTTTGAAATAGAAATGATAATGCAGTTGAAATGGCTAACACACTTAAAATAATTTCACTGGCATACCTTTCAATGCAAGGTAGCCCAGATATAGCATAACAGCTCCTTCACTGACCTCCTTGTTAATACAATTCCCCAAAGAGAAAGGGGAAATACTACTTTTATTGTTTGATTTATAAGCCCTTATTGGTTCAATTATGATTGAAAGCACACTAATAATAATGTAAAAATTGCAAATTGGGGTTCAAGGAATTACTTAAGGACATAAAGGGAAGACTGCATGGGCTTGGAACGACCCACAACAACAGTTAGGTTTGGAGATTCTGGGGATTGGATGCGGCACTTCATACATTTGAAGCATGCATTCTAATACTTAGCTACATACCTTGAAAGATAATTAAGATGCTATTCAGACCAAAATATGAGATGACGACTTTCTTTCATAATAAAAATGAAGTACTCTCTTGAAATTATAGAACGCACAACATTGAGAAATTAGATCTCTGTCCTTGAACCATTGAGTAGCAGCCCTGTGAGGCTCCCAGGGAGATTTTGGGGTTCTTGGTCTTGCTCAAGGATCCTACATTTTGATTGCATAATCATTCCAAGGATTCAAGTGCCAGCCTTCTCATGGACAACCACTACACCTCCTAAGTTACTGATATTTTTTTTATCAGGTAGTTGTTTTTGGACCACCAACGGTATTGAAAGATACAAAACACTTTCTTTGTTGAGGAAACAAGAAAAACAAATAGTCCTGATCCATTTAGTCTTTTGTCTCTTTCTTCACCGCTAATTCAACCTTGGAACAATGACTTCCTCTTTTGTCCTCTTTATCTCGTTATCACGGCTGTTCTTGGCTAATGTTTGTAGCTCTGGTCAGTTCTTGTTTTACAGACATTGGGAGTAACCTGTGTTTTTAGAAATTTCCATCTGCACTGCAACCCCACCAGCCCCCCGGGATTAAAATGACATCCCTAAACCCCTTCTCGTTTCCTTATTGATTGAGAATTGATTTGATTGAGCATTAGCTCTTTCAGAGCAAGCTAAAACCATTTGCACACACTGATGGTGCAAAGGCGCCACCCCAATTACTGCTCAATATGTAGACTTCCGGAATCAAAATGGGGGGCACATAAAACACAGCCCTCTCACCGTCTAGTTTGACATTTTACACATAATTATCATTTATGGCTGATCCCATTCTCTAATCAGAGGGCAAGGCACTCCCAGACTTCTTACTGCCCTCCTAATTTGAAAAATGTTTTGGCTTGTTTTTGTCTTCTGTGAGTTATTACTAACTACAACTACCTGCCTTTTATGCCGCCGACAAAGTGATTATGTAGGTTTAGCTTTATCCATCTGTACGTGCACTGAAGTTTATCCCAGTCTCCTCAAAAAAACACTGGACGGAATTCAATGAATGATATTGTGCCAGTCTATTGTTTAAAATGGCAAGATGGGTTTCTTTGAGCAGAAGATGCGTAACATATTGCAGAATAATTGAGCAGCGCATTCTTAAATATACACATTTACATGGAAACAAACATTTTTTTACCTTCAATGTTACCGTCGAAGGCTGATCTTGTGTGCTGCTCTGAGGTTAAGGAGTTCCAGGAGTCGCACTGTCCCCTCAATCTGGAAACATTTTCAGTGGGTTATCTTCTTTGAGTCATATGAAACCTGCTCTTAGCTGCTTTTAGGATTTCAAGTTGTGAGTTACACACATAATATGCACAAAAACATCACAAATCTGTCTCTACTACTTATGAGGGCAATGACCTACACACCATCCCGCAAAGACTGATGTGTGATCTACCCTGATCTCTGCTCCTATTGTAGCAGCAAATCTCTTCTCTGACACCTTTTTCTCTTCATCAAACACTAAACACTGGTTGGATGTATCCAGTTTTCAAGCAAACAGTCAGCTGTCTTTTAGGTGTGCCCAAGTTTAACAGTTTCATACCACATAAAAATCAGTTAGAGGAAGAGGGTGTGATGGATCCCTGGCAGAGATGAATCCTTGCGACCGGTAGCTGTCAACTTTTTTTTTGTCATTCTGCTGGCCTACTGTGTCTGATGAATCGAATGGCTTAGATTCAGAGTTATCTCATTCTGGAGCCTACATTTTCAAACACTGATACATGCTAGTCTGTGTGCATTATGCAACGCTCTCTTTGTAATGCATCGAGTGTAAAATAAATTGGGAACTGATAAAATGTTATCATATGCTGACCAGCTAAATGTCAAGTTGACATTGTGACATAGAGAAAATAGTAATTCAATCAGAGACGATTGAGATTACAGAAAAGATGAATCTTTTGTTACATAAGAAGATGGGTGAAAATTATCTGTTAGAAAGTCTTTGACACCTGGACTCTTAAGGGATATTGAGATCGAAGGGTCTTCTTCTTCCTAAGCTGCAGCATAGAATATTCACCTTTTGGAGTCTAAACACTGGTGGTGGTGACTGGTGACTCAGGCTGGTGAATGAAGAATGAGATGGATCTGCAAGGACTAGGCAGAGACGGGGAGGTGGACAAGCAAATTAACAACATGAAATAACTAAGTAAATGGACAAAGATACATATTTAAAGACAGCAGCTGATGGTGACAGGCTAAGCAGGCAGGAATGAAACGGAGATTGTGTGGATGATGGTGATTGTGATAAGCTAAGCATGCATTGGATGAAGGAGACTACCTGAATGGTTGCGGCTGATATCAAGTAAGGCCCCAGACTGTGAAAAGGGTAAATGAGACTGAGCATGAGAGAAGGTGATGATAAAAGTGTTATGAGAAGAACAATGGCCCGAGGGTGCAAGGAGATAGTCTTGATGATTGAACTCTCAATGATTTCCAAGTGAGACAAATTCTAATGACGAATAAGAGAAGTGATCAGCATTTTCATGATAAGTTTGGCTTTTTTGAAATTTCGTCAATTCTATCATATTGGCTACAGCAGAATGTTTTTTTATTTTTCACATACTCCTGACAAAGTCAAACGGCACCCCGATGTGCCGTGGCAGAAGGTATCTACAATATCTAACCCTGCCCTTCTAAACCGTGGCAGAAGGTATCTAACGATATCTAACCCTGCCCTTCTAAACCGTGGCCTGGTTTAGAAGGGCAGGGTTAGATATCGTGGTTGATTTGGGCCGAAACTCTGCCGTCTCTGGGTAGTTCCTGCTTTGTAAGGTTGTGTGTTTTTGAGAGCTTATGTCTCTTGGCATAGATCCCCCTGCTGCGGAATCATAGACTTCCATCTGGCAGCTTACGTATACACACACATAAACACAATTTCCATTTCCAAGGTGAGGTGACACTTTTTTACAGACAATGGCACAGATGTATGCTTAGCTTCCCTTTAATGTGTTACAAACAATGATGCTGCAGCATCCAGTATATGCAAAGACACACACACACACACACACACACACACACACACACACACACACACTTGGAATCATATAAGGAAAAAGCTGTTTCTACATAATAAACTTTTCAACCGGTTGAATCATGAGCTGAAATGCTTAGATGGAAAGATTAGTTCATTTCAGTGCATATATTGTCCTGAAATGAACACGTACCGGTGATTATTTTTATTTTGTACATCTCCAAAGCATTCAAAGAAGTAATTGCTGTGTGTTATTGACACACACACGAAGATGATGAATGAATCCATAAAGCGTACTCTGTCCTAAACACCACAATGCTACCTAGATTTGTTTCTCTGAATTGCTGCTGTAATTTCTCCTCATGTCAATGCAAATAATGTGTGCACAGGTCTGTAATCCTCTGCAGCTCAAGTTGCACACTGTTTCACTTGTGTATGATAACACAAGCTTGTAATGCACTTAAAACAGATTGACCTTGACACAGTGCCTCAGTGTTTCAGGATTACTGCAAATCATTTGTTGAAATTGTTTCCAATTCAGTTACAGATGGACTAAAAACAGGGCAGGAGGAACTCAAACAATTTTAGAACATTTCAGCCCAGAAAAAATATTGTAAATACCAAGTAATATTCTTATAACTGTGGATGTCGCCACAGGAAATATAGTGCTACTTTCAGGACATGGTGAGTTTGGCAACAACGAATTTGACAATTTACCTTGTGGGGAAATCTTGTTTGAGGATATAAATGACATTTTGTAAGTTATCATAAAACAATTATTTTCATTTTCAGCCGCTTGTACAGTAACAAAAATATAGATCAACATTATATTCCAGTTATTCAAAGAGATATCACAAAATATTAGACACTGCGCCTTTCACTTTGCAATTGGTGATATACGAGTGGTATTTATCAAATCTTACTCTTGACAACAAAGTAAGTAAACTAGTTTCCTTTTAATTAAAGGTAATGTTTGAATGAGCTCTTGTGATAGAATGAGTTCATTGAGAGGCGCCGTCACTCTCAGTCACTCTCAGTCCTTATGATGGCTGTATCAATACAGGAGTGGCTCTGATTAGTTGATAACCAGAAACTAATTTGATTTGCCCAGTCAGAAAGAGGTTTCAAGTTGCGCGGTTGTGTGGAGTGGCAGAAAGTGAGCTCCGATGGCATTGTCTCCCCACTTCTCGATAAATAGGATTAGGTGTGTGCTCACCTCATTAAACTGTAATCAGTTTAATGAAGTGTAACTTATATTACTTATATATGTACACTTGTGTGAACACAAAAAGAGCAATCCGCCTCTAGTCTACTACCTAATGCAGATTTAGGCAAATGCAGACACACGTACAGAGACCAGGCTCATAAGCAAGCATTTTCTACCTTCTTTTAACACGAACACTATCTTATCTATTCCCTCACACACAGAGACTGAGACAGAGACACAGAGTGCTGGTCATATGTTTGGTTTAGTAAAGGGTATAGTCCAGACAACACCCCCGTACTCTGCATAACAAAGTGCAAACTGGCAGAAACATGATTAGCAAACTTGCCAAAATAAATTACTTGTGTTCACAGTGTTGTTTTTTAAATACAGTGGACAAATGCTGCAAGACGTGCAGCTTGCCTTTTTTTTCTTGTAAGCATATGAGAAAGGCTTTGACAGAATCGAGTTAGCTCTGTGTATTTGAGTGCAAATGTATGTGTAAAGGTTGGTTGTGCCCTCTTTAGGAAGTACCAGGCCTCGTTGTGTCCTTGCTTGTGGCTCTGGCAACTAGAGCAAGACGGGAGGAGATGGAGGGAGAGAGAGAAATGGGCAATGGATGAAGGAGAGGGATAGGCAGAGACAAAGATGGTACATGCAGAAAAAAGCAATCAAAATGTGATGGATAGATGTTTGGATCAGATTATCCAGACCACTGCACACCTTCAGAGAACTTGTGGAGTGCATGGTCTCTATTTCCTACGTATCACTGTGTGTTCATGCTCTCATTGCAATGTGTTGTAGCACTTGACCTAACATGTTTCTCACCTTTATTTGTATACCATACGCAGCATTAGGGCTTTTGATTTTGGGAGGGTCCGCATAATTTTAAGTGGGCCTTTTTAATACCACGATAAGTTGATAGTTTATCTGTTTGACTTCCTTTTAGGTCAAACAGAAATTATTATAACGCGTCCGGTTCTTTATAAGATGTGGAAACCCTATCGAAATCTTGCAGAATTTCGATTCAGATCCTGAAGGGGATGAAAGACAGACACATTGGTTGAGCTACAATGCATTTTAACGTTACAGGGAGCTGCCCATTGTGTATTGTCATTGTTTCACCTAACAGTAGAAATGTATTTCAAAGTTATAAGAAGAAGTGAGATTTTCAGATCTACTTCCTGTCTGTTATACACTTCTTTCTATGTTCTTTTTTCTTTCTGTTCCGTATTAAAGTCTAATCTTCCTAGAGTGTTTCATAGGTTATGTATCTAGATAAGTGTTGAATCTTAACAATGGAGATATGCATACCCTTTGTATGGAAGCACTTAAGGCAACGTCTTCAATGGTGTTTGTTTTTTCTCCTGAATCTGTGCCTTGTAGTATGACTGTATGTTTCACAAAGGACACATCGCCTTGCCTCACCTCAAAACATGCATCAAATAACACATAACTGTGTGCACATGTGTAGGGCAGGGCTGGGTGCTTTTGCCTCAGGCTAAGTGTCAGTACATGGCAGCAGGGTGACTGCTGATCTCTAGAGCGGCACTGTGAAGACAGATTAAAGCAGGGAAGAAAGAGAAAAAGAGGCGAGAGTGGGATTAGCTGTTTTCTGGGCACAGCCGAGAAAATTAGGTAATGAAAGTAAAAAGTGACACTAGCTTAGTTCCAAACATCTGAACCCTCTCAGAGTTTTTAAGCAATTTCAAAATGTTCTTGTGTTGTTTACATAAATGTCAGTTTCTATTTAATTTCAGGAAATCTCACAGACTTGGCCCTCGGCAAATCTACTCATCTCTCAATCTATGAAATACACACCACCACAACTTCCCACAGTGCAATTTGGAATCTTAAAATTCAAATTCTTTTGCACCAACACCCTAAAAACGTATACAGCATATTAAATATTCTGTTAATCATCAAAAAATATTTTTTCTAAATATTAAAAATATATTTGCTCACACTAAGTGTTAACTTCACTTATTCATACAAAAAATCCAACGCACCAAGTGTCCCGTGGAAATCTTGAAGCAAGACAGACTGTTGTCAATTTTACAGGATTGTTGACGCCATTATTACACCATGTTGCAAATGCTTGATGAGGGGTCATTATGTTTCCGCCACTCAGCCAACAGTGGAGTTAGTAACAGCGGCAAAAAGTGGTCTGTGAGCCAATGACTTGGTAGGACGAGAAGCATTTTTGATATCGATGATTATTATGTGTGCTAACCCACAGCCGGGAGATTGAAAGATAAGATAAGGAGATACTTTATCCATTCAACATGATGAAATTCCAGAAAAAGGAGATTCAGCGATTCAGTAAAGTTGGTTTCTGTCCATCGACCTTTGTGTTATGGGCCCATAATGCATCTGCTGCTGCAATCTGGAGACCAGAATTCTCATTTCGTAGAAGGCCAAGGCGCCAAGGCGCCGAGCCTGGCGCCTTGGCCTTCGCGTGATCTCGGTGCATCGGCCAAGTGGGTGATGCAAAGGAGGAATAGGATGGGAGAGGAGGGCGTCATTGTGAGAAGTCAAGGAGGAGGGAGCGTGAAGCTGAAGGGGAGATGAGAGCAGTGGATAGAAAGGATTAAAGGGTAAAAAGTAAAGGGGAGAAAATTAACTGGAGTGGATCAAGGTGAGAACAAGGTGTTGGGGGGAGTGGCTGATGAGAGGTGAAATCAGGAGGCTTTATTAGAAAAGGATGACATGAAAGCACTTAATGCACACAACCTTTACACATACATTTGCACTCAAATCCATTCTCTGTGTGGATTGGTAAAGGGAGAAAGGGGAGCAGCTGTGGCAGAAGGAGGAGACAGGCTAGAGAAAGCTGAGTAGATGGAGGAAGTAACCCTGCCACATGCTCCCTTTTTCCAATCACCTTATTTTCGTACCTTTTTCCTCTCCATCTGCTTCTTCTCTTGTGATTTCACATATCCATGTGTCTCGCATTTATAACACTCTCCCCATGAGTCGTGCTTTACTATAACATCAGCTCTGCCTATGTATCTCCCTAGTCTTGACTATAACTTAATCACTCTAAAGCTGCCTTTACATTTCTACCTCTCAACTCTTCTTTATACAGAGATCACGCAACCAAGCTACAACGAAGACCCTCTTTAGATCTCCTTTTTTTTTTGCGCTTTAGACAACAATGGCGAAAAAGCCAGGATTCCACCTCCAAGAGGCTTGTTGTATCTCGCAGCAGCGGCTTCATCTGTTTTGATGTCATACACATGTGTTGAGCAGCATTTTCTAAGCAATTTTGAGTAACATTGGAACATAATTTGTCCTCCTGTTACATAGCTGCTGATTTCATATTAATCTCCGAGGGTAACGAGTTCCTGGAAGTTGCGCTGTCTTCCCAGTGTGAAGACTTTTTCGGTTGATTTTCTTCATTGCATCTATGTCTATGTCTGATTTGACTATGTTACTATTTCCCCTGCCGCTACTACCTCACTTATCATTGATCTGCTTCCAAATGCCAAAATTGTTTCTGGAGGAGTCAAAAAGCTGCCATCATGCGTCTCAGAGTGGGTTTAGAGTCGCCCATTTTCAATTGTTTGGTACCAACTTGACAGTCATGGGCTCTATTTGATTTCTGTTGTGCCATACCGCAACTGCACCAAGCTTTCATGAGTACAAATGTTTACTAATACACATATTAAACACTATTTGGGTCAGTCTCTTCATTTAATCAATGTCCCTCACTATGCAGAGGCATGGATGAATAGTGATGTAATGATACTAACTAAACTAAACAGAGGGAAGAATGAAAACCAGCAGAACACTAACATGTATGTATTATGTTCGGTTAAAATGTTTCTTTAATATTCTGCCTTTTATTCCATTTAGCAGCCAGATACAGAATCCCCCAAACCTCATCAGACTATATTTTGTTATGGTGGTTCCTGAAATGTTAATACAATCAGAAATAGGTCTTAGGTTGAGAATCCATGGTATACAATGCTCAGTGTGCCAAACTGGGTTCTCAGAACTATATTTTGGTTTCCTTTACATCTGTCCACTGTATTTTATATTCATTATAGGTGCATAGCTTATAGCCCAAACAACATGTATTGTGCATTTAACTACTTTCAGATGAGCCTTTTCCTTGCAGTCACTGTGAACCGGACTGACAAAGACACATTAAAAGTAGAAGATTAAATTCGCTTTGGGGAAACTGAATTACTTCCTTCATGCAATGCAGCAGAATTGCTGACATGCAGCTTAAACTTTGAATAAATTCTGAATAATATTTTCCAATAAACATTTGTAGTGAACCATAACTTCTTCTGAAGGAACCATAAGATGTGCGTCTTCTTGGTTTATGGGTTAGGTATGTATTCAGGCCATAGCTGCTGTTAGTCACCATTGCCGAGAAAAATACTTCCCTTTGTGTATTTTCTGCAAGCCATTTCTTCAAAGCCTTACATAACAGAATGACAAGTGTATAACTGTGTGGTCTCGCATGCGTTTGTTTGTGTGTGTGTGTGTGTGTGTGTGTGTGTGTGTGTGTGTGTGTGTGTGTGTGTGTGTGTGTGTGTGTGTGTGTGTGTGTTTTTGTGTGTGTAGTGGAGAATGCATGTGATCAGTGAGCCTTGTTTTTATGTATTTATCTAATACATTAATTAATACATTTATTATTTATTTTCCAGTGCTGATGTAGAGAAAAGCTACATACAGTATTAGTTGTGCCAATAGCAATACAAGCCCATGGGAAGCACACAAACACACACTCAAACACCCAACTGCATATATGTATATATTTATTCAGCTCCATGAGTGACTTTCCTTTTCCTTACCTCCACACCAACACACCCCAGTAACGCTCCTTCATCCTAGCTAAACGCATACAAAAGTCACTTTATCTCAATTGCCCCTCTTATGTCACTGTCTTATTTCGTCACTTTTCTCATTTTATTGCATCCAGTGTAAAAATGTTTATTGACGGCAGTTTTTTCATCACACTAATTTAATTTAAAACATGGAGTCAACCACCTCACAATATTGTTAGATATACTCTGTGTGCTTTATAGTTTGTTCCTTTTCAGTTGTGCGTTGACCGATGCAAATGGGTGGTCCAACCTGGGGGTTAGAGGCAAAAGACTAAAAGAGTAATGGAACCGCCTTGAAATGATTTCTAGTCATGCTGTATCTTAAAGCAGGCGAGAAGCCTGGCTCACTTGCTTTGTTCAAAATAAATATGCAAATGACATCTTGTTCCATGTCTGGATGTATTCCTTGAACTGACGTCATCAGACCAGGCACCTTCTTCAAAGCTGCTGCCTCGATAGCTCAAACCTGTTTTTCATCAATAAAAATAATCTAATGTGAAAAAGGAGCAAAGTGACAATAAATGTTGTTTTTTTGGCTTGATTACATTGACTGAGAAAACACAGAAATGCCAACACACACACACACACACATATGGACATATACTGCATATCACTTCGGATTAAATATGAGTCACGGTGTAGGGAAACCCAAATACACTAAAGGTTTCATAGGCATCTCAATGATGCATATACTTCACTTTGTCCATGGGGCACACTAGCCACTAATGCACAAACACACACTCAAACACCATGACCTTGTTACGTACCGTATACTTGCAATGTTCTTATACTAATGTACACCCACTGTTCCTGTGACTGTTTCTCCCACACATGCAGTCTGACACATACATTTACGCACTCATCTCATCCTCTCACATGTGTACTGGCTGACTGATGCGCTTATTCATCAATGCAAACCCTGCACACAAGCGTGGGAGATCCTTCTGTCATAAATGGACTCGATACAGCCGGGGTAGAAAGGGAGAGCAGAAGGCAGAGAGTTCACAGAGGTCAGAGGTCTCTTGTAAACTGATTGTGCTGACATTTGGCAGCCTCAGGAATCTTCCAGTATATGATTTTTCGGAAAGCAAACTAAACATTCTTAGACATACTGTATCTTACTTTAACTTAAACATATTTTACTTAACTTAGACAAACTTTATTTTACTGGGCCTTCAAAATTTAGGTGACAGCACTTACATACTAGATGATCCTTCTTTATTTAATAATTTATTTAAATGAAATAAATCTTTCTGAAATTGTTGTTTAAGATGTTTTATGTGGAACATTTTTACAGGGATTCAGTGAGAGGACATGATATTGATCTGTTATCCTTAGCTCTTGAGTTGTATCAGATATATCGCCGTAAAGGCCGTAATAATGCCTGGTTCACTCCGCAATTATCTAGTCTCTTTCATGAACGAATCTGGCGTGTGCAAAGGCTAGAAAAACCAAGAAGAACTCTGACTGGTTGGTCTTCAGGCAGCTTCGCAATGCGTATACCACAAAAACCAGAAAAGTTAACCCAAGGGGTCAGACCTGGGACCACTACTTTTTTTTCTTTATATCAAAAATATTGACCAAAATGTGTCTAATGCTATGTTACATTATTATGCTGATGACACTGTGTTGTACTGCACAGCCCCCACCTCAACCAGGCACTCGCCCAATTACAACTGGCTTTTAATTCGGTTCAGCAGAACTTTTAATGGTTTAAAACTTGTGTTAAACACAGACAAAACTAAAGTCATGCTGTTCTCATATGCTAAGGCTAAACCACAGAACCTGCCCACAATTTTCACCTCACAGGGTTTACAGATTGAGTCTGGATCATGTTGCAGGTATCTTGGTATTTTGATTGATGAATCGCTCTCATTTGCTCCTCATATTCATCAGCTGGTAAAAAGGCTGAAACTGAAACTGGGTTTCTATTTCCGGATTAAGTCCTGCCTTTCTTTTGAATCCAAAAAGAGACTGCTCTGGATACTTTCTATCATGGGGCTCTGAGGTTCATCACCAACTTCAGATCTCTCACCCGTCACTGTTTGTTGCATGAGCTTGTTGGATGGTCTTCTTTGTCTGCTCGTAGACTGAAACACTGGTGTATTCTTGTTTACAAGGCTATTCTCTGTCTTCTTCCTTCCTACCTTCATCAGTCAGAAGGGCTCTGGAACCTATCATCTTCGTTCTCAGGATGTTTTGTCTCTTAGAGTGGGTGATCCCCATTTCAGTGGAGAGACCCTGCCACTGATATAATGTGAGAAATCGTGACGTGTTTATGATTGAGTTCTTCTGTACCTAAGTTTTTATGCACTGATTGTAGAGACATACTTAAACCATGTAAGGAGGTAATGGCATGCAAAAAACATGAATTACACTCTGGGAACCCCTCGCTCCACTTTGTATGTGGCAGGAGATGTGAAAGTATGATGCAAGAAAACCCATATCTATATATGTATATCTATATATTATCGTTGCTGGTAATAATAATGGTATAATGGACTTTTATTGTTGCTATTTATGGCGCTATTAAAAGACAGACAGCGACCAGACAAGGATCATAAAGTCAAAATAGATGTCAGGGAGAGAGACGGATGACACAGAGAGCGTACTGGACCAGAGTAACACAAAATCAATCCAAATCCTATGTTGGAGACAGATGGAGCTAAGCAGAGATGGAGATCGAACTGAATAACAATGAAAATATAGGGACTAGCGCAAGATCAGAAGGGGGAGTAGGGTGACGGAATTTAGCGAAACAGAGGCACCATCAGATGTGACTGATTTAGAGGATGGAAAATTTTGGAACGAAAGGAGAAACGGACAAAAGCCTTGAAAGAAGAGAAGGGTGTGGGCTGGAGATGAAAGGCAGGCGTCAAGAAAGTCCTGCTTTTTCCATTAGAAATTCTTTGACTGCTTGTGTAACTGGAAAATAAACTTTATAGAATGAAAATTGAAGAGTAGGGAGGACAAACTTACACGGAAAAACACGTTAAACAATACTTCAGTGTGACCTTGACCCCTTTTACATCCTTTGATGCTAGTGACATACCTTGAAATGCATATTCCATATATTAAATATTTACTGAAAGACAAACACAATGTCATGCTTATTCTGGATAAATAAACACACTCCTAGAGAAGGGAAGGGTCACAGAGTTGGGAGGGACTCTGGTAGGATTGACGGACAGTTTTATTTCATGGCTATCATTCCCTATCAGAATATTCTGGCTAAAACCAAGCGTTTTTTTTCTCATTTTTTTTCATTCAGTGGAGCCCCTGTAGCTTCACTGCACTCATGTCTCAGTAAATTCAATCCCCCCTCGCTTTACTTTCAAGGCTCCTCTAGATGGCCATAAGAGCTCCCGTTTATAGAAAACAGAACGTTGAAAGCAGACGTGGATGGAAAGATAGGTGGATGCATCTCTGAGCCATTAGTTGATGAAAGCTTGTTTAATGTTTGCCGTTATTATTTGTCAAAATTCACCGTGTATGTCATGGTCAGTTTTTGGGTCATTATCACAAGGTTTTTGTTTCACACTTGTTTTCACACTTTGTGACACTAAGCAAAAACCCAATTTTTTCTGTAGAAATACAACTTATTTTAAGCAGGAGAGATAAATCATTTTCATTTTTTTGACCTCCCCAAATTTGAGGCAGAGTGAGCATCTGTTCACACTCAAAGATAAGTTATCACCCTTGTTGACCTCCTTTCCCCGGATGAGGTGTGTCTCCTGGGAGACTCCCGTCCGGTGGATGACAAGTGAGAGAAGATGAGGTGACCTGTATTAATTATAATAAAGCACCTTGTAGAGAGTGGATCCATGTTGCAACGAGTAGCTAGCAAAGCACGGACTGCAACACGATGCCAGGGGTTAGCAGGCACCGACAGATCGTACAGGACGATATAGGCCACTTCCCTGTCAGTGTAGGTTTTTGACAAACGTCACTTGAAGATGGCGCCAAAGTCACATGAATTCCCATCCGAGGGTTCAGACTGAAGTCGCACTGGAAAAAACTTGACCTGTGTCTGGTTTAGGACCACATAAGACCTGGGCAACATTTTACGTTCAGCTTGAATGTAGCCTTTGATACACTGTATTTTTAACAGCGTTCCATCAGAACCAGCATGAACCTTTTCAGCAGTTTGTGCCGCAGTTGTCTAAGGAAGTTCTCTAACTTCCCAACTCTGGTGGGGATTAGCCATAGTTATCTTAACCACCACAGCACACATCCAACCGGACCTGCAGTTCTGGAGATGCATTGACTAAAATGTCTAGCCATCACTATTTGATGTTGGTATTGCCCCAAATTGTTACTGATTACTGTATAACTCAGTGCAGGGGATGTTAAATATCTCTATCAGTATCATCACTAATGATCATAAAGAATTTCTAGTACATGGGTTGACATTTCATATCAACATGACTCTAGTGGCAGACAGACTCTGGCTCCCTAAATTGCCAGGAGGGTTGCAACTTCGATCGACACCGATATAGTATTAAAAGCTAGTGGCTTAGTGTCCTGTTGCCGTGCTCTCTTGGTTCTCTTCCTCCTTATTTCTTGTCCCCTCCCTTCTTTTCTTCACCTCCCACCATACCACTGTTGAAGAAATACAGTATTCATGCCAGCCAGAAAAGTATTCAAGCAGATTGATCAGCATAACAACAATAAGCTTCCTCTGGGATCCTATTTGTGTGCATCCATCTCAATGTTTGGGTGTGTGCATGCGCAGCCGTCAGTCTTCGGATTTGTGTCAGCTGCGTGCGATGCTGTGCTCCGTCTGGACAAACATTGATAAGATGGGAATCAGAACAAGTCTGTACAACTGTAACCAAAAGAAAGTTTGTTTAAACAGGCAGTTAATGCTGTGTATCGATACGTGTGTATCGACACACGCTCAAAGCAGTGCATCCTCCAGAACTTTCCCCATGACAGATTATAACTGAGCAAGGCTGCATCAGAATACTAAGTGGAATCTTAGTATTTGCAGAAGCAGTGCAGTCATGCAACGCAAAACCTGAATTCTTTCACAAAGAAAGGCTTGTGCTTTTGACAGGGCAGAATATAAACCTGTAATGTTGCTATAGTTTTTATAGTTCTGTCTGTAAGGTATTGTTCCATGAGTAACCTGCTCCCTCCTGAGAGGTCATGCAGAAATAGCTCCTACATGAAACTTATCACAACAAAGTCTATGGATTATTATGAGAAACTAAATACAAATACATTTTCGGCACTTTGAGCAGCAGATGCAAAATACCTTGCATATTTGAAAGAAGGGAGACATCTCTCCAGTCGTTATCTCAAAATTGACAACGTATACCAAAACAATATTGCTGGATAAATGGAACGGTTAAGGGGGAAAGTATGCATTTGTGATTTAGATGCGCAGTGTCTCTTTAAAAAAGAAAAAGAAATCAAGATTGATACACCAAATCCTGTATGATGACTTTTTATCCCATATTTTCTTCTAACAACCTGGCACCGATATTATCCACCACGTATCTCCACTGTATGTAAATCGTTTTGTCCGGAGTGGCCAATATAGCCACAGGCAGCCATGAGAAGTGGATGACGGATGATAGTCTGTAAAACACAATTATTTTTTCTTTCCAAACCCAGAGATTTATTTTATTTTCCAATTTTTAATCTTCTGCTCCAACTGATGACTCAGTGGAAATTACTCAATCATACTTCATACAACAATACCTTTCACATAAGCATAAGTTCTGATGTACATATTTATTAAATGCATACTCAATGGAAAGAAAATGCAGCTTCTCTTGTTGTGAGTAAGTCTGGGGTTCATGGGGCTTTTTAAAATTTGGATTCAATCGTACACGCACAGGCAGATACTCTGTAACGTGCCAACCCGACCACAAAGTATGTCGTTCTTTCCTCGCAAATGTTTGCCAGAATGTTCTGCCATATTGCAAAGTCAATCTCATGTTACTGGAGGCATTACCCAGCTGCACCATTAGGGGCAAAGAAGTTGCCTCAGCCATTGCAGTGGTTCACCACCAGTGTGACCTGCCTGCTAATCATTTGTAAGAGCAAGCTGTAACCTATATACACTCCCACCTGAGGTGCACCGTTTGGCTTCAACCCCATTTCCTCGACTTTTCCCTCCTCAAAGTTTGATGCTTTGGCAAACCCATGCCATGCCACATCCCTCCCCTCACTGATCTGCAGGCCCCACCCTGTGAGGCAGCTCATTGGTCATCAGAGATGTATCAGTGGGATGTGGATGAGAAGCAGAGCACACTGCAGAGCTTTATGACTCACTCTGCATTGCAGGCAGGTTGTGCTTCTGTTAGGCGAGGGTTGTTCTAAATAAAGCCAGGGATTCACTTATTTGATGATTATCACCAGCTTGTCAAACCCTGGATAGTCTGATGAATTCTTCTTAACCTTTTATAAAAATGTGACCTTGAATATGGTCCTCATCTAATGAATACCAAGAGGTTCAATACCTTTTCTTTTTCTTTTGTTTTTTTACAATGATATGATGTCATAGCATTGCATTGAAGACCTTTCTCTGTTCCGCCTTTGTTTGTCCACACTGAACCCACCAGCAGCACCATAATGTCATTCCATTGTCTCCTTTTATACAGTGTTTTGGCATCACAGAAACAATAGAGACTAAATGCATACCATTGCTGTGTAGGGTGACATTTGCATCAAGAAGCACTTTGTAAACAAACATTCACCTTTCCTGTTGAAGGTGATTGGAGGCCTTTGCTTGCAGGTTAAGGAGCTCCTGCAACTCCCATTGTGTCCCCAATTTGGGAATATCAGCATCCGTTGAACCTAAAATAGTATTATAGATAGAAGTGTCATGAAGAAGCAGAGAAAATAATTTAGTGTTATTTGTTTGTACATTAATGTGTGGAAACTGCCATTATGTTTAGTGAAGTAATCAAAACTCCCCACCTGAAGATTAAACCACAAACACACACAAATGCAACAGCACTAACATTACCTAAAAATTTACCAGGGGGTGTGTATGTATGTGTTTTACTTTTAAAACCCTTCGCTTAACATTACAATGTGTGCAATTGTCGAAATTGTGGTTTAGCCATATGAGGACAAATTGAATTGTTCCCATTAGAAGGGGCATCTGTGTCCTTGAACACAAAATTTTTAGTTTGATTTTTTTCTAACTGTGTCTGACCAATAGATCTACCAGGGTCAGAGTGACTCTTTAAAGATGGCAATTAAGTGGATAATCGGCAAAGGATTTGGCTGACTTTACTCTTTCTTACTCCCAAACACACGCTTCCCCCTCATACCCTTGTGTAGGATTTTTTTTATGTGTGTTATTGTGTGTCCGGGTGTGTAATTTTGCCCTAGTCAGAGTGTTTATCTGTTAAGTTATTGTTGCTTCTCTCTGTTTTTGAGTTTGGTGTAAACTGCTTTTGTTTACATTGCTTTTAGGTTTCTGTTATGACATAAATATCCACCTTCCATGTTACACCTCTGTCAATGGACAAAGTCAAAGCTAGTGTTAATTCTGTTTGCCATTTTACAAATTTTGTCTGGTTCTTAATTCTGTGTCATATCCAAATAATTTTTCAATCATATTGAATTAACATGATCCCGTTTTTGTCAAGTTTTACTTGATTTTCTTGACATTTCAGTCCAAGAAAATCAAAAGTATTGTTTTGTTAGTCAATCATAATCATTACATTATTAACATTTCTGTCTAGTCAACGCAAAAAACAATGTTTTTGTTGTTCCATATTATTTTACTAATTTATCATATCACTATATTTGATATATGCTATCACTGTATGAATGTAAGTTTGAATGGGTGAATGCCGGCTTGTCTTGTAAAGTGCTTTGAGTTATCAAGCAGACTAGAAAAGTCAGACAATTTGTCAGATATTAACTTTCAATTATACATATATTGTGTATTGTAAGAAGAGTAGGTATACTGTGCTTTAATAAGCCTTATCACTTTTCCCCAAATTGTTACTGATTACTGTATAACTCAGTGCAGGGGATGTTAAATATCTCCATCAGAATCATCACTAATGATCTTAAAGAATTTCTAGTACATGGGTTGACATTTCAGATCAACATGACTCTAGTGGCAGACAGACTCTGGCTCCCTAAATTGCCAGGAGGGTTGCAACTTCGATCGACACCGATATAGTATTAAGATTTAAGTGATGAACTCTGTTATATTATTTAAGAATGTAGCTTTGCTGAAGGTGTCTACGCTGATGTCAATTTAAGGTCTCTAACCAGGCCTGGAACATGTTCTGATTTGCTGATTATTTTGAACCAGGTGGCTGAGATTCTTATACCATTTCAAGTCTGAGGATAGGTTGAGATAATTTTTGGCCCAATACTTTTAACCGATGGCTTTACCAGATAGAAAGTTTCTGTGTGTCAGCTGTCCTGAGGGGAGCAACTAAAGAAATAAGACCATTTACACCTCCAGACCACTGCAGGCCTCAGAGTACTAGAGGTAAGAATATTAGATTTGTAATATAGTGTACACAAACAGAATATAATATTTGGTCTCCTCTTTCTTCTTGAGGAAAATACAGAGATATATTGGAAACATTTTTATGTTTCACTTCATTTTTTTTTATCAGTTGTTAGCGTCAACAACAATAGCATGTTTATTTAGTCACATCCGTTTCTTCTAATTATAGTATCATCTTAGTCATTTATAAGAACCCAAAGTATTTCACCCATCTGAGGGAAAAGGACGCATTTAAAAAAAAGAAATTGCTCATTTTGCTTCAGAATAAAACACAACACACATTTCTCTTTATATCTTCAAAACACTGATATTATATATTATAATATTGTTCAAGTTCTAAGTCAAATACATTTTTGCTGCTAAAACACAAGACCTTTTAAGGTATGTTGTGGTTTCTGACACTAATATGTGAGCTTTAGATCCTTTAAGTCTTAAGTTCTGAGGTGAGGCCTCCATCTCACAGATGCTGGATTAGATTGAGATGTGGGGACTTTTGATGCCAAGTCAACACCTTGAACTCATTGCTGTGTTCCTCCAACCATTCCCTGAAACATTTTTTCTGTAAGGCAGGGGGCATTATCCGGCTGAAAGAGGCCACTGCTATTACGTAATACCATTTCTATGAAGGGTGTACTTGGTCAGCAAAAACTTTTTAGTTCGGTGTCAAAGTAACATCTACATTAATGGAAGGATGGATCCTTCAATTCCCTGCAAGACATTGCCAACACTATCACGATGCCTTCCCAGGTAAAAGAGATTGTGATTCACCAGATCAGGCCGACTTCTTCTATTGTTCCTTGGTCCAGTTCTGATGCTGACATACCCATTGCAGGCACTTTTAGTTGTTGACAGGTAAGCCTGGGCTCTCTGACTGGTATGCAGCTGAGCAGCCCCATACATAGCAACCTGAGATGTACCTTGTGTTCCGACAGAACTAGCATGAATTGTTTTCAGACATTTGTGTAACAGTAACTATTCCGTTGGAAATGGACATAACAGGCTGGCTTTTGCTCCCTCCGCATCAATGGTCCTTGGCCAGTCTTGACCCGGTCACGCTTGTTGCAGGTTGTTAGATGTCCTTCCTTTGACGACATTGGTTGGTGCTTACCACTGCAGACTTGAAACGGCCAACAAAACCAGCTGATATGGAGATTCTCTGACCCGGACGTCTAGCCATTAAAATGTGGGCTTTGTCAAAGTCCATCCGACTGTCACATCCAACCATTTATCCCTGTTCCAACACAACAACTTCTAGGACAAAATGTTCATGTGCAGCTTGATATTACCAACCCACTAACAGGGGCCATTGTAATGAGATAATCAATTTTATTCATATCACCTTTAAGTGGTTTTAATGTCATTGCTGATCGCTTAATATAATCTGTAGTTAATTTGACCTATTTGTCTGAGAGCTTTCGGAGTAATCAAAAAAAGCCTTCTGTAATCACAAGATGTGTGATTACAGAAGATGATCTTACTTAAATTTTGATTTTGTTCATTAACCCGGTACCGTGATGAATTTTGATTCTGAATTAGCTTCTATTACCTATAAGCTGCTATTGTATGTGTTTGTGTGTTCGCTTGTATGTTTTGCTTTGTGTTCTTATTGAGGAGTTTTGGGGGCTGGCTGCGTGTCAGGGCTGGACTTATCCATGTTATGGAATGATAAAGAGTTTAGAGGAGAAAAAAGGGTATGTTTATATAGACGGAGGGGACAAAAAGGCTCTTACTCTTTCTGTCAGTGAAAGCACCAGCGCTGCCATTGATCATAATTACGGAAGGGGAGGAGGGAACATCACATTACTTAAGTGAGAAGGTGGGGAATGAAACAGGTGCTAAAGGGAAGGATAGGATTTGAATTATGCAAGGAAAGACGGTAGTCGTTGTCCTTAAATAAAGGATGCCACAACACATTGATGTCAAGTGCAAAAGACAAAAACAGTAGGAGGGATGAGGAGGAAAAGAATGGAACATATCCTCGGAAAGAGGATAAAGGGAAAAAAGAGTGGGGGAAGTGTTGGGGGTCAAACAAGTGCAGGTTAAGGAAGAAAGTTAAGATTAAGGGGGTTGTGAAGCAGAAGAAATGGGAGAAACGACAGTGGAAGGACTGTTTTACCCCAGTCTTGTGTTCTTGGCATGTTGGTTTGGCTGTATGACACGGCAAGGTCACACCAGCCGTGACAGACTGTTGTCAAGGGAGCCATCGGCACCTTCCTCTTAAAGACACAGGCGATCACTACGCACTCACAGCTACAGACACTTAATCTTCTCAAATCTCTTAAAGAAACGTCTTGATGTTTTTATGCATATATTTCCATAATGTCTTTGTCATATTGGCAAATTGGAAGAAATGTTCGGTTTTTGAGGGGATTAGTTGTTTAATCACTCGCATTTTAAGTTGTGGGGAAAAATATACCAGGAATTCTTTGTTTTAAAAGAAATATGAGGATTTGTTTCTTTCTTCTTTGATTTGCGAAACATTTTAGCTCAACATACCATGCTAGGAATTGCTATTTACAACCTGAGGCAAATTATAAGCTATGTTGATGGGGATACAGTTGTTTTTTGTTGTTGTTTGAACCAAATCTGTCCAGTAGTTGTTGAGGTATTTTGCTTAAAACACAAATATCAATGTAATTAATGAAAATTTAATTAGAGCATTAGCATATATAACCTTGGAACCATGGATCACCGGGATCACCAAAATCAGTATTTTGCATCCTGTTGGGACCATGAATGTTTTTACCAAATCAAATGACAATCCATCCTAACGTTATCTACCGGAAGGCAGACACACTGTCCTGAGAGTCTCTCTTACTTCTTCCTGGGAAACCAAAATACACTGCAAACCTTTTCAAAAGATTCTCCATTGTGAGCTGAACCTTTACAGCTTCATTATAAAAAAGCAAGTTGAAAAGTCAGCGTGACTCTGGGGAAATTCTGAGAGACATTTACACAACTTAATTTGAAGCTTTATTCATACACTTGGAAATAAATATCTTTGCTAAGGAACAAACCTATTAAATGAGTTCTACTTGATATAGTTTATTTGTTATGGCTCATGTTTTCATTTATGTTTAGTTTGTGACGGCATTTGTCATCTTTAATAGGTGAGTAAGTCCTATCCAGAATGTCAACCCGCCACAGACATCTCTGACAAATTCTCTACCTTTGCTTTCTCCGTCTGTTCGCCTCACCATGGCTTCTTACCTCAGCAGAGAAAGAAATGGACTGCTGTGGAAACATGAGGCATTATCACCTAAAGTGGCGTTGGACATAAAGGATTTATGTGGTGGTGATGAATCAGACAGGGGGAAGACTTTGTATAACAAATTGATGCACTCAGTAACCCAGTCACAGCACACACAAACACACTCCCACACACCGGGTTGAAAGGTCCTTCATGGAATCTTGAAAACCAAATCAGTTTGATTAATCCATAAATTCACAGAGTGGGAAAAATTTTCTCTACATGTTTTTATTTTGTTGTACCATTTCTATATATATATATATATATATATATATATATATATATATATATATGTGTGTGTATATATATATATATATATATATGTGTGTGTATATATATATATATATATGTGTGTGTATATATATATATATATATATGTGTATATAT
>VRLP01005840.1:0-33165 GCA_009660295.1 Lophius piscatorius
GTCAGGCTAACTATAACCTTATACTAACCAACTGTTGTGCTAACTATCCTGTCAGCTGTCAGGCTAAATATCCTGCAAACTGTCAGGCTAACTATAAC
Source organism: Lophius piscatorius (assembly GCA_009660295.1). Taxonomy (NCBI): domain Eukaryota; kingdom Metazoa; phylum Chordata; class Actinopteri; order Lophiiformes; family Lophiidae; genus Lophius; species Lophius piscatorius. The sequence goes on from VRLP01005840.1 coordinate 99, forward strand.
TTTATCAAACTGTCAGGCTAACTATAACTTTATACCAACCAACTGTCGGGCTTACTATCCTGCCAGCTGTCGGGCTAACTATCATGCAAACTCTCAGGCTAACTATAACTTTATACTAGCCAACTATCGGGCTTAGCCTCAATTATTAAGATAGTATTGGTTAAAGGAGCAGTGTGTGATATTTAATTGTGAAGTTACACATTACAACCTAAAATGCACATCAGCTCACCCCTCCCTATCCAAGAATCCACACTGGCCTTCAAGTGATGTCATCATATATGACCCCATCAAGCGATGAGGTTAGTTTAGGTTCCTTTTGGTTTCAATATGACGACAATATGACGACATCATAGTCCAAAAGTGCCGACTCCCCTGAGAACTCCTTGAACCAGTCGTAGAGAAGATGCGCACCATCGTAGACAAGATGCGCACCATCGTAGAGAAGATGCGCACCATCGTAGAGAAGATGCGCCCCCCACACCAACCACTCGCTGCTTTTTAGACTTCTGGTTGTGAAGGGCTTACATAATACATGGACAAAATCAGAGAAGAAACCACAAAGACCCCCAATGGTGTGTAAAAGGGACTAAAGTGGTCCGCGGAAGGATAACGGGTGACTAAACGACAGCTGTGTACAGAAGATCTACTGTAGAACAGACTGCAGAAACAGTTAATGCTGGTTCTGATAGAAAGCTTTCAGAACATACTGACATCACACAGCAGCTTTGGCAGCCATTACAAAATCCGGTCAGTTGACCTCGATAGTCCCAACAACCAGCTTGGTGACCGGCCCGATGTAAATGCGGCAGTAGTGGAGCAGAGAGAAGGGGGGAGAGGAGGGGTGCAGGATGACGAACCCCCTGCCTGATTCTCAGTGTGTGAGCATCTAGCACCTGAACCAACTGGCCCATTTTCTTCCTTCATTTGTACTTTCATTAATCCTTTTACATCGTCTGTTGTGTTTCTACCTCATTCTTTCATTCCCACACACATACAGTTGATTACTTTCACTTTCTTCTTCAAATCCTCTCCTGTTGCCTCTCACTGAATGCCTACCTGGCCTATTTAAAGACATCACCACCGCCACTGTGGCTGCAGCTGTAACACCCGCCCCACCACCACCACTGATGGCGAGACCCTCCGCGGCGCCAAACCCGTAATCTGCTCGTTTATATAATCTGCTCAGCTCCAGGATTTTTTTTTTTCCTGCGTTAAGCTAGCAGCTCCGTGTGAGCCGAAAACCCTACAGGTCCCCCCAAAGCCATTCGATGCATGATTTTATTTTCCAGCATTTTTACGTGATTATATGCTCTACATGCTTATAAACAACAAATCAGTATTTTTGCTGAAGAGCCAATCCGAAACGCTGAGTTTCAAAATTCCGTTCCGCAGCGGAAGGGAAGAGGGAGAGGAGAGAGGGAAGCGTAATAGAGAACGCTTCCTTCTTCTCCATGTTTGTCGGTTGATCATGTGTGGTGGTCCAAGATCTGATTCCAGTAATTGATCGATCATGGCAAGAGGTGGGATACACCCCAGACAAAATCACCAGTTCCTCACATGGTCGATGCATAGAGAGAGAGAGAGAGACAACCATTAATGCTCGCATTCATTCCTGCAGGAAATCCTGCAGGAGTCACAATTTTGTATGTTTTTGGACTGAAGAAGCCGGCGGACCCGTAGAGAACCTTCAGAATTAAAACAGACATGTCCCCGGTTCTCTTGAACTCGGAACCTTTTCCAGGCGTGAGGCAACAGCGCTACCCACGACGCAACCCATCAAGCATCACTCATCTTCATTATATTATGTAGTTTATGGACGATTCCTAATGTCACCCGAGAAATGAAAAAGCCGCATGAGAAAATCTGCGAGCTCCGTTTAGTAACCTGCGCACAGATTCGCTTTCTGTACTCTGAGATTTGTATAACGCGAATGACTGCATTACATATTTCTCTGCAACTGCACCCACACAGACATCTCCGTGTACTTACCAACACACATTGTTATTAATTATTCAGGGTCCTGGTCCCAGGCCTAGAGATTCACAAACCTCAGTCAGATAAAGAAACCATGAGACTGAAAGACTAGAATTACGTATTCATGTCGCCCCTCTTGTGCACAAAGAGGGGAGGGGGGCAGGTGGGGGATTTTTTTGCACCTTTGTGCTAATGCCCTGCGTTGATGCTACTGTGGCGTGTTTCTGACTTTCATCCTCATGTCTGAATCCAGCAACCTTCCACAGGGTCCAGAATTTCTCAACCATGAAATTCGCAGAATGCAAAGGAAAAATTTCAAAACTGTTGTCATATAATCGGGGCTTGAGGCGTCCGCCAGGTGTGTGAGGTGGCTGCAAGGATGTGATCACATCTGCAGCCATTTCGACTCTGCACTACTGTTAGACAATCCCCCCCTTTGGCTGGACTGGTTCCCAGTATCTCTAGGAGGAAATAGCAGCGTGTTGGGAGATTAGAGGCCTTTTTCAAACGCTCGTCATGTCTGTGACTTCTTTGTTCCTAAAAAAATGCACCTGCAGGCGTTGATCCTGAGTATGAATGAGTGAGACTGCGCTGACCTCACCACACAATCATGTAGTGCATGCTGCCAACCCAGTATGGGCTCGAACAGGTTAACACACTTCCTGTCGGCGAACACTTCTCCGACACAGTTGACCCGCTTGGTCCAACTCCCTCTTCCAGTCCGATTATTATCACGCGTTTGCAGGTGCATCTTTTTGATCCCAGTAAATACATGACCTACCTTCTGTCTCCCCACGTTGTGACCTTTATCAGTCCAGGACAAACTCCCACAGCCGTCCATTTCTCTGTTTTTGTCAGAGAGATGACAGAGAAAGGACTTCCTGAATCAGCTCTCTCTCTCTCTGCTTCCATGTTTTTAGGCCGCCGCGTTAGTTGAGGGTAAAAACAGAAGAGTGATGTCTTCCGTTATTCTGTCAGGCGGGTGCCATGACGGTTCATGTACGGCAGCCTCGGACACAACATTCTGACGTGGTTTTTTTTACTTAAGTAACTTTATAGGAGCAGAATTGTTGGCACTATTTATTCCCACTTTCTCATTTATTTATATAGCATAAAAAAAGGAAACATGAATTGCTTTACACAATAAAACCACCTTCCTCTGTCACACCAACCAACTGCATGTCCTCTTTCACCACATCCAGAAAAAAATAAGTGAATAGATTTAGTTGAAAGCCCAATTAAAGAGAGAGACCTTGGGTTTGCTTTTACAAGCATCAATACTCTCTGCCGCCCCCAGGTCTTCCGGGGGGGGGGTTTCCATAGACGTGGACCTGAAAAAGAATGAATAAAAGAAGCCTAACAACCTCTCATACAAAACAAAACAGCGATACAGAACAGACACGCGTCTGTAAGCCCGGAGGGGACCAAATGCAAACCAACAGCCACACCCTTTGTCTTATTTAAGCAAGAGGGTATTCCATTTTTGTCCATCCTGATATATATAAATAATTTCTTAATCTCAGCCTTAAAGTGAAGTTTCACACCGATGGATGGACCCCATAACCACTGACGGGGGATCAATCGTTAAATGTTATGCTTTCAGGTTGGTCAAATAAATGCAGCGTTCGTCAAAAGGGACTTGCGGTTCCAAAATTAGTTGTATGGATTCCCAAATATCCATCCAATACATCTGAACCTTTGAACAGGTCCAAAAAATGGGTCAGTGACCTGCCTCCGCCCCGCCACCACAGAGCCCTCCAGCATTCACGAGTTGATGGTGTCCCGTATGTTTTCAGTTTAAGATAATTAAAAAAGTCAACAAGATGTTTCCAACAAAATTCACACCAAGATCAAGATGCTGTTGTATTCATTATTATGTAAAGCTTTTATTTATTGTGTTGCACAGTGGTCACCTTGTCCTCGGTGCCCCGCCGCCGTTAGTCCGTGTTACAGCATCATCAGTAAAACATATAAGTGCTGACATGTCGGACACAGAGTGCTGGTTAAATCTGCTGACAGAGTCTCTCTGTCAGGGCGTTTTTCTCCGAGAGCTGATGCCCGATTTGCTGCTCTTGTTCGTAGTCGTCTGCCCGAAGCGAGTGGGACTCATGAGCACCTCTGCTCACGTCACAGGCCGTCCCGTGGTTGCCGTCTGATCGGCCTCTTCTACCTCTAGGACACACTGCTCTGAGAAGCGTTTCAAAATAAACACTAAAATTAGACCCTGTGTTCGGATTAAAAGTGTGTGTGAGATACATAACACGTTCCTGGTGTTGGGTTAGCTTGTTTACAAGTTCACTTCCTCTATTCCATTAACAGCAGCTGGAAAGAAAAAATAGATCGCCTGATCAATCTCCTGCTCCAGATGATGAGTAAAGATACACTGAGTGACCACACATCATAATCACAACATTGATTATCTGGTTACCCTGGTTACCTGCTAGTGGGTGGGTTATATTAGGCCGAAAGTGAACACTTTTTCCCGATGTTGATAATGGAAGCAGAAAAACTGTATAGTTAGGGGTTCCTGGTCTGCAGTAGTTAGAAGAGTCAACAGGTTTTGCTCTGTTCTGCGTATCTAGTATTTGTTTCCTACTGTCATCAACCGGAGCTAATGATAAGGTTATGGTCGTCAAACACTGTGTTCCCTTCAGACCCTTTTGCAGGCTGAGCGACATTCCTCGAACACAGTGTGGTGGTGAGGAGAGACTGTATCTTTATCTACGAGTTTGTCACTTGTATTTTGGTCTGTTTTACATGATATAGCACAATATAGGCTACTGAAGCTAAAGTATTTGAGTTTGTCTTTTTCTTGTTATTTCTTCAAACCATGGCTTCTTAATAGTCAAAAGATTGTTAGCAAAGGTATTTATTTTTTGGGTTAAAAGCAATAGCTATGGTATAACTGTAATGAGTTACTTGGATAACTTGGAAGGCAAGTTCAACATCAGAAAATGCATTTTGCAGGTTATTTACAGAAGATTTTGCACGTACTATGATTCTGCCGACACAGACCACAATTCTGCCGACACAGACTATGATTCTGCCGACAGAGACCACAATTCTGCCGACACAGACTATGATGCTGCCGACACAGACCATTTTCAAACTGATGACAGGAGAATTGCTGATGGGAGAACAGTTCAGCTTCTCCTAAAAAGACAAAAAAAAAATTTAACCAAAAATATGTGGATGGTGGAACTTGAACATGTTGTCCTGATTGGGGATCATGTGACCTCAGTAACCAATCACAGTGGTCTCAGGCCAACTACATTTGAACCATCCCTGAGGGAGCGGTGGGCACCCGCTTTGAAGAGCCCGGGGGGCATATTAGGTTCAAGGTTTTGCTCAAGGACCCTATGACATGTAGACTTGCTGGGGCTTGAACTGGCTACCTTCTGATCGGGATACGGCCCCTCTAACCACTGAGCAACAGCCGCTAAATGCTACGTAATTTTTTCCCCCCATCAAATATTGATATAAGCGAGGAGAAACTTGGAGTTATGATTTTACACAGACTTTTCTGATGTATCTTATAAGCCGTCGTTTTAATACTGAACCAGTCTTTTTGTGTTTTTTTTCATGTCGGATAGTAGTGGCCAAACACTTTAACATTAAGTGTACTTTTTCACCTTTACATTCTTGTTACATTAAAGTCAATAGAATAATAAAAAATACACTTACACTGCGTTTACAGACGAGTGGGAAGGGCTCTTTTAGTATCAGTGGCAGTATTTCTGGAGGGGGATGCTCTGGTGTCTTTGTTTTCTCTGCACTCAGTCGAGCGAGAACCGTTCTCTCTGGAGGAAGCGAACTGGAAAAAGACTGATGTGTTTGTGTGCCACATCTCTGTGTGGTTTCTCCATAATGACTGTTTACTGTACATTCCGGCGTGCTGATGCCACCATGCTCCGTGCTCCGGGGGCTCTGCGTTCTGCTGAGTCACTCCACGGTCACTGCTGGGTAATCAAACCTCAGGAATAGGATGACAACATCGCTGCTTTCTCCAAATGCCGACATAACAGCAGATTTACGTGCACCATATCCGTAGTGCGTGATTAAAGCACCAGACATCTGCAGCATGTCGGTTTGTGGCGAAGCACATCAACGCTCCTCCCTCTAGGAACAGCATTTCCCTTTTCAGCCTATCCTTCAGCTAACATCGACGTAAAATAACCCCGCATCTGTGACGCAACAGCTGCAGCAAAGAAAGTGTTGTCGTAGCTACTAAAATGAATATGCATTAGAAGGATAAAACAGAAAATTTCCCCAGAACTTTTGAGGTGTGTCTGATGTTTTGTGTTTCATTGTCCTCAAATATTTAAGCTTTTCCATCGAGTTAAAGTAAATATAGAAATAGGTAAATGCGTTTTCAGTCTGTGCAAATATTACTTATATAAGTAGTTAAATTACTTTTTTTTTTACTGTCTTTAGTTGGTATATTAGTAATAGCAGTTAAAGTATTGCAGTAATACATGTAGTAGTAGTAACATTAATTTAAGTAGTATTAGTAGTAAAGGCAATCGTACTGGTGGTCGTAAATGATCAGTGGTAATAACTAGTATTTAACCTAGTAGAAATAACATTAGCTAGTCGCTAATAATATTGATAGTATCAATAGTTTTACTACTATTGCAGTAATACAAGTAGATGAAGTAGTAGTGGTAGTAATAGCTGTAGCTAGTAGCTAGGTTATAATAGTAAAGGCTTTAGTAGTAGAACTTTAGTAACACTAGTAGTAGTGGGGTAATAGTATTAACTAGTAGTTTGAGTGGTAGAATTGTTAGTTATGTTATTACTTTTAGTATAAGAACTTTTAGTAACAGTAGTAGTATTGCAGTAATAGAAATAGTAGTAGTGGTATAAGTGGTGACCTGCTGGCTTTTGTGTCTTGGACATGTGACTTGATGACTCAGATGTCATAGTGACATGTCCACGTCGGGTTGAATCCAAAGTAACTGGACTTCTGTTTTGGCGTGAAGACGTCTTACTCCTCATCCAAGAGGCTTCTTCAGTTTTAACTGGCTGTTGGGGAGTCGGGGATTTTATACCTCTAGTCAAGTGTGTTTGCTGCACAGAGAGTCGGTGAAAGTCGGTCGTGCATAACTAGTGTTGGTGGGTCTGAGTCGTCAGGAGTCGTTGGGGACAGAGTCATCTTGATTGTCTGCTGGGGTGTCATGTGAGTCGTTAGCATAACGTGGATCCAGGTGTGGACGATGTCGAAACCATCTGGGGAGAGATGTTAAGACCTCATTGTATGTGGGTGATAGGTGGTGGCTTAGACCCCCACCCTTGCTAAGAGAGGGTCGCTCCAATTTGTACAGACGGCCTCTCCAAAACCATATATATATATATATATATATATATATATATCCTCTCTATCCAAAATGTCTCTCCAAAATGTCCATGTATCAACAATCCCTTGGTAAAATCCCAGACTCCCAGAACCACCATGCAGTCAGAACCAAAGGCCCCTCGTGGATGAGAGGTGAAACACCTTCAAGCCAAAACAGAAGTCCAGCTGCTTTGGATTCAACCCACATGGACTAGGACCTGTGTAAATGAGAACCTACACAGACACATAGTGACCTATAACTTTTCTAGAAAGTAAATAAAGTACATTTTCATGTGTTATAAAAGTCATAGCTCCTGGGAACACAACAACGTTTGCTTTCTCTGCTGGTGGTCATCATCGGAGAAGCTTGGTTTCGCTCTTCAAGTCTACTGCAACCATAATCCCACAGCCCAGTTTTTTTTTTCCTGGAGTTTTCTTTTTCTCTTCTCCACACTGGCAACATTTAAACTCGTGTCACCCTAGCATGAAGATAATTAATGATATGTCAACACCAGTTGTCATGCCTCAGGGTCAACCACAGCTGGAGATGTTGTGTTTTATTGGAGTCCATTCCTTTCCTGGGAACGTGATCTCTCAGAAGCGCTACGAGGGAATTCCCTCGAATTCGCTCCAAATGTCACCCGAAACTGAACGTTTAGACTCATGATACGTTCATTATATTTAATGTTATAAATACAGCACGGCGTTGACCAATAGCATTCACTTCATATGTAATGACGTCAGTTTTATCCTATCAGATCAAGTTGTCCCTCTTTTCAAACCTTCGGTCGAATGAATTGGTTTATATTGGAAACCTGTCAGGACAGAAATGTTGCTGCTCCTGAACAACTGAACTGTTTGTAAGTCTCGTCCAGTGAAGTTGGACTATTACTTGTCTGTATACCAGCTCTAGGCTGCAGAACGCGTAAAGGTGGTCCCCAGTCTTCAGTCAGATAATGAGCCGTTACTGCATCATTCAGGTTGAATCCACCGCCTTTGAAGTCCTTGCACCACAAGTTAAACCTCTCTGTCATTCTTTCAGTAGTCTTTCTTGAAGTTCACACCTCACTTCTCTGTAGCGCTCCAACAATGCTGTTTGTGAAAGACAACGTTGTGACGGAACCACATACCTTGGTACCAGCGTATTGAGCAGTTAACCATTGTTTTCCACATGGTTGTAGGTTTGTAGGTCTCTGAACAGGAAGTAGGTGACCGACTGGTTTGTATTCTTATCTCCCTATGAATTGGGAGGACCTTCGTAGAGCTAAGTGTAACCAGTGTTGTTCGCCTTTTCCGAGACACTAATTCAGCTCTAGTTTTGCCGTCCTCGGCTAACGCTATCTTCAGATGGGGATGTCCGAACCCTCGTGTTCGTATTATTCCCACCAATCCTGCAAACACTCTTCCGTGTCACATCCATTTCATTCCCCCTTCTTTGTTAAAAATCCCAAAACCGGTCCTCATGTTAGTTTTGAACTCTAATACTGCTTATTTGTTTACTTTCTTTGATGCCTCCATCTCTCTTTAATCAACTTCCTCCCAAACACTGACCGTCATCTTTGCTGCCCACGGCAGGAAAAAAAAAAAATCTAATGAACTGAAAAAAAAACTATTGATTTTTATTATTCTAGTCCCAAAAGATAAAACAGAAATCTATTAATATTACTTACACTACTAAATATACTTAAAACATACCATAAAGCATTAAATCTTATGCTTTATCAGTTATTCCTCACTCTGAGTTGACACCTCTGTTGCCTTTTCATTCATGTTTTTCCGGAATTTGCTGAGCTGGACGTACTTTTAAAAGGTCAGATAATGGAAGTCTCCGGACTTTGGTGGTTTGGTTTCTGTGTTCTTAATTTAAAAAAAAAAAAGAAGAAGGTATAAGCAGATTTTTATTTATATTTAACTAAAAGGTCTGTACAATCTGTTGTTACTCATATGAATGATGTTTCCCACCATAAAACCACAGATATTTAGTTAACTTCCTGCTAATTATTGTTTATTTTCACATTTTAAAGTTGGATGTGGTTTTGTTTTGTATTTAGCATCTGCTGACATAATGATGATGATGATGATGAACAAAAATAGCGTATATGAGGTCAGAAATGAGAGCACGGCTTGTCGGCTAGGGAGGATTTAGAAAGGGATGATCATGTCTGCGAACTCGAGGGCCGGGTCATTTGTTTGTATTTTGGGGGTTCGGGTGTGGGTCAGAGCAAATCGGATGTAACCATCTGTCTACAAAGAGGAGGGGCCTGACGCACATCGTCGGCAATGGACTGGTCGGGGTTGTATTCAAACCCTGGCTGCAATTCTTGTCATTTTCCCTAAATACCTGAAAAGAAGGGAGGAAACCTCCAGTTGGAAGACGTCCTGCGTTGACCTCACCTCTGAGGAGTCTGAGAAGTGGATCTTAAGAACCATCGGTCGACTCTGCTGATCCCTCTAAGGGTCTCATGGAGGCTCTTGGGCCTGTCATCTGTCTAATTACTGTAATTTTCTCCAGTGGGAGAACAAAGGGAGCTGAGAGGAGGATTAGCGCTGGAGGTTGGAGGCCTTTTGCCTGAGTGGAAGCTCACTAACTGCTCAGAGTGGGAACAAGATCTGGAAAAGATATAGAATGATGATTAAAATATTTATTACCTCCCAAAAAAAGGGCTTTTATATTGTAGACGAACCAAATGATGGTTCTGTTTTTGTCGGACCGAATGTCTGGCTGTAACGTCTGGACTTCATCCATCCAGGATCCAGGACAGGTTTCAGAATAGAAAGAACTTTAGGATTATTGGTGTGAATAACTTACTTTTTGCTGCATAAAAATGCTCTTATGTGTGCTTTTAATGTGATGTCACATTAAAAGCACACTGTACTAGTGTGAGATTTCTGAACAGTTCCCTCATTGATTGGTAATGTTGTTATTCATGGTTAGGGGGTCCAAAAATTGCACCATGGTCTGGATCCGGGCCAAGGTGGTGCTGGTGTGTTGGTTCTGGTGTCAGCAGGGCTGCTCTCACTAAACATTCATTGAGCAGCTGTCTCACCAGGAGAGAGAGAGAGAGAAATGGGTGTGTGCTTATATTACTGGTTAGAGGGGTGTTCAGTCACGGTGCATCAGGGAAAATCTATTTTATGTGCTAAATATGTTAGAACTGAAAGTGGGGATGCCGCGGGAGATATGAGTCATGCAGGAGCTGAAACTTTTTCTTCTTCTCCCATTTGATTAGATCAACAATGTGAATCTTTTGTCCTGGTTGCTTTCCTTTCCTTCTTTTCTGTCACCTTCATTTCTGGCCACTCCCTCCTGTCTCACCTTCCTGCACTCATTCAATTGAGAATCCAGACACAACCAGTGTTAAAACAAAAGAAATAAGTAAATAAAAGAAAGAAAGGAATATTAATTTTATTTTATAAAAAGACTTTATTACAAACAGGGGGTGAGGCAACCTTTTTGCTGGTCGAAGGAAAGCAGGAAGAAAGACAAAGAAATCCAGAGAGGAAGAAAGATAGGACGTCCTCATGTTAAGTCTTTTATTGAATGTAGGGAATCTATACCAACCTTGACTAGAGTATTTGAAAACCCTGGATCTGCCTCCAATCAGTTTCCTCTGCTCTTAATGTGAAATTCCTTCTTTACTATACTCAAATGTATGCTCTTAATGTGAAATCCTTTCAGTATTATACTCTTTATTTATGCTCTTAATGTGAAATCCTGACTATATTATACTATAAATACAAACTTACTAATAGTATTGAAGTCCCTCCTTTATTCTAGCTCTATATGTGAAATCCTGACTGTATTATACTCTTGTATTGGATATGCTCTTATTGTGGAATCCTTCCATTATTATACTATTTTGTATGCTCTAAATATGAAATCATTCTTTTTGTGTTGCACTTATTGTGAAATCCTTACTTTATTTTACTCCTCTGTATAATAATAATAATAATATTAACCTTAATAATGAAATAACAAAAATGAAATAATAGTTAAAAGGCCATATAATGTAAGTACAGGTAAAACAATTTTCACAATAAATCTCAAAATTTACATAAAATTGTTATTTAAAAATAGATATAAAATAGAGAAGAAAATTATATTTAAAGTTCAAATAAAATCATGGAATGCTCTTAACATGAAACCATACTCTCATGTTTGCCCTTCCTGTGTTGCTTTTCTAAATTTCCAGAGATAGAAGGATTTTCATTGAAAGTGAGAAATTGTGTTTTTTTTTTTTTTTTTTAACCATTTAAATTAAAGGTTCTAAAAATTGCACCATGATCTGGACCTGGATTCAGGTGGTGCTGAAGTGTTGTTTTCTTGTGTTAGCAGGGCTATTCTCACTATACGTTCATTGAACAGCTCTCTCACCCCAAGACAAGGAAAGATGGTCAGTGGGAGGAGCCTGTGCTTTTATCATGGTTTGGTCTGAGGGTTTTCTGTCATGGTGCAGGAAGGGAAACCTATTTAATCTCCTGACGGAGTCCTAAATGTGTTTTGTGTCTGCGCTGCGGTTCTGCAGGAAGTCTGAGTCATTCAGGAGCTCACAGACAAGAGAGAAATGCATTTTACCCATAATCCTTTGCAACAGTATTCAAACTGAGAGGCAGTTTGAATCAAGCCTTTGGGATGGGCGTGTCAGAGCACCGATCCCATCTCTGATTTTATGGTTATGAGTCATTTCTGGATAGTCTCACAGGGTGTAAAACACTTTAATTAGATGGAATTATATTTTAAAATTAATTTAGGTGTAATAAACGTGTTTCTTTTTGTCTCCACCAGGTGGCTCTGCTGGGTCTGGACCTCTTATCTGCTGTAGTCACCAGGTTACAAGAGAGATTCAGAGCCCACTTAGGAACCGGTGAGTCCCACGTTACTTCAGTTTGTCTGAATTATTATTTTGTTCATATTTATTTCTTATCTTCGTTTCAGAATTGTATCACATTGTGAACAAAAATAACTCATTTAAAGGCGCAGTCTGTAGCATTAAGGGCAACCTCTTTGGAATAAAATATTCATACCTGTGATTTTGTTGTTGTATAATGAACTGAAAACGAGAATCAATTTTTGTATCTTACCTCAGAATGAGACCTGGGTAACTACAGAGGGGCGGGTCCTCTTCCATGGAGGCCAGCATGATGCGCCGCCATGAATATATACATACGCATAAGTATAATAGCTATAGATAGTAATAATAGATTCTTGGATAGGGAGGGCTGAGCTGATTCACCGCACGACTTGTGGATTTGACACTGGAACACACATCGTCACGTTTTTTCCTCATTGTCTCCTTCTGTCCTCCCTCCCTCAGTTCTTCCCAGCCTCATTGATCGATTGGGCGACTCTAAAGACCAAGTCCGAGACCAAGACCAAACGGTTCTGCTGAAGATCATGGAGCAAGCTGCCTCGCCGCAGGTACCAACGAAACACCAGCACACTCACGGTTTTTACAAGAGAGCATGAAACGGAGCGGACTGCTCCTTTAACTCAAATCGATTAATTTAAACTGTAAGGGCACCAATTCTGTAATCTCAGCGTTTTATTTGCTTTCACTAGAGTGAATTATTCATCTAATATAGAAGTATCGCTGTGTCTTTGTTCTCTTATGTTTTAAAGTGCACTACTTAAACGTTATCTCTGTACGAACACTTTTTACCCTTTAACGCAATCACCAAGGAAAAAGATCTCAGGTTTACTAAAAATTGTTTGGTCAAAGATGTTAATAATAATAATTAATTGTGATTAGCTCAACCTTTAAGTAAATAATATTATACAATACAATATTAACATGCTGAAATATATATATATACGAAAGAAATCCGACATATCGGATAGGGCTTTCTTAATAGCCATGGTTAATGCCTCCTCCTCGGTGGTCCCTTTGACCTGTGGTATTCCCCAGGGTCCCATCCTCGGCCTCTTACTGTTTATCAAATACATGCTGCCACACGGTCAGTCAAGTAGCACATATTTTACAGTAAGAAATCGTGACTCTAAAGGTGCTCAAGTAAACGGTAGAGCAGGACGTTAAAGGGTTTGAATATAAACCTTTTCACCTTTTGTTGTGTTTAAATATCCACTCAAACACAGTGAATCGTCATGTTTTAGGATTTACGCTATGAATAGAAGTGTGTTGCCTGTTTCCATTTTTGCCCCGTTGCTTCCCACCGTCACGAGAACGCTGTGCGTCCTGTGTGTGTGTGTGTGTGTGTGTGTGTGTGTGTCGTTGCAGTACGTGTGGGACAGGATGCTGGGAGGCTTTAAACACAAGAACAACAGGACCAGAGAAGGAGTTTGCCTTTGCCTCATCGCCACGCTGACCAGGTGAGTCGAAAAACGCCGCGGTCCTGCTTCACCGATACTGGTGGTAGCAGCGTAAAAGTTTCTGCCAACAGTTTTTATGGCTTCCTTTTACCTTTTAAAGCCTCTGCAGCTCTAGAACAGTCCTTGAATGAGATAATAGAAGCTGTTGAGATGCTGGTTGTTGACCTCTCCTCTCCTGTAGACGCACCTGGACATGTGGACATGCCCTTTGCCTTCATTTCACCATCACGTCCATGTCTCCTGGTTGATTTTCTCGCTGGACTGATTTGATTTGACTCTCTTCTTCCAGATATGGAGCTCAAGGCCTGACCCTCAGCAAAATCGTTCCTCACATATGTAACCTCCTGGGTGACCCCACGAGTCAGGTACTCATGCTTTTTCTACGTCGCGTTTTACACAGATTTTGGAAACACCATAGCGTAGGATAATGTTTAATGTTTTAAGAATTCTGAAAATTCAGAAAGTCTTCTTGTTGATTCTTTCTTTCTGAATTGGTGAATCTCATCATCAGATCCCACCTAATCAGTCTTTAACAAATAAATTCAAGGGCTCTAAAATGATTTGACGACCACACGTTAACGGTTTCTTGCGCTCCTCAGGTGCGTGACGGTGCTATGAGCTGCCTGGTGGAGATCTACAGACACGTGGGTGAGAGGGTGAGGATGGACCTCAGCAAAAAAGGCCTTCCACAGTCCAGGTACGCTGACAGGGAGACTCCCTCCTGTCTCTGTCCGTCTCCTCCGTCGTCCTTCTCTGTTTACGTATCTTTACTCACTACTACATAATCACAGACGCATACAGTAGATGTTGCTGAAGTGATGAGAGGAAGAGCTTCTTCCTGTACAGACACAAAGAGGCAGCAAGCCACAACACTGTGATGCACCCCCTGGTGGTGGAATCGACTCACTGCAGCTTCAGTACGCAGTAGAATGACGTTCTCATCCTGTGAGATGGAGCAGTGCCTTCATGTGAGGTGAAGTCTGTCCTTGACGGTTAACTCCGCACTCATCTACTCACCCTGTTAAGGAGGCGCATTTCAGCCGCTGGTGTCATTGATCTCATTCTTCTGGTCACCACCCAGAGCTCACAAACGTGTATGGACTGATGCCTCTTAGTCCACTCTGGTCTTCCTGCACACCAGAGGGAGGGAGAGTCAAAATAAATGATAAATGGAGCTGTAATTGTCTCCGAGTCTCTTCTCTGATCCTCCCTTTCCTTTATTTATTTGATTTCACATCATCCTCTCTGTCTTCATCTTGTTGCACATTTTGACTGGGTCTTCCTGTCTGTTTGATTCCTCCAGGTTGAATGTGATCTTCAACAAATTTGACGAAGTCCAAAGATCCGGGAACATGATCTCTTCCTCAGGCTCAGGTGAGTTTTCCGCCGTTTGCGTCGTCGCCTTCAGCAGGTTTCCCAAACTGTGGATGTGTTCTGAGCTATCCAATCAGTGTACACGTTGCTCTGTGTCGTATTTCCCCCCACCAGCCTGAAGCACGGCGGGGAATGAGATGTGTGTCATTAGTAGTTAGTGGTTGTTTGTGTTGTGGTGCAGGGAGAAAACTTAGCTTGCATCTTGTTCATTCACACATGGTCCAAACTTTAATCGCAACTATTTTGATGATTGTTCATTTATTCCAATGACCAAAGTGTTTTTATTGCGTGTTCATGTCTATTTTATTGTTGTCTTTGCATTCAAGCTCAAATGTATGTGTGACAATAAAATAGTTTCTACGCTATGGCTAATCTATGGCTAAATGGAATGTGATGTCATCAGCGATGTCAGACTCAAGATGGGAAGTTTTGACGACACATTATGTGTATGGCTCACTAACAGAAGTCTTAAAAGCAGCTAGTAGTAGCAAAGAAGAAAACATTTGACATGAGGAGACATAATCTTTTGTTGCTATGAGGCTGCATAGAGGAGGCGCACTGATAGCAATTTTCTTTTCCGGTCAAAAAAAAATGTCTTTAAAGTTCTAAAGCCATAATGACTAGCGTATTTTAAGTGCTCTTATTTAGAAGGATAGCAGTGGAAGTAAGGTTGGTCGGCATTGTGTATTTGCTCTGGCTAGCTGAAATGAATGGACGCTCCGTCCTCCTCGCGGCGTGTTTCTTAAACCAATTCTATGACATTTTGATGTGTAAATAAACACGTTCTAAGCCTCGTTCAGTCTTTTATTTGTTAAACGTTGACTTTGTTCAGGGACTTCAGGGGCCCCTTACATAACTGACAGCGTACATACATACAGCGGGTTGGTGGCTGGCTCTACACACCCGCTAGCTTTAGCCGCTCATTTTTGAACATTATGCTCTGGAACCCGGTTTCTATTTGCATTTTCAGGCCACCAAAAGGCCGATTTTCATGAATGAAGGTCAGATTGTCTTAAAAGATGGTGATCTATGTAAAAAAAAACAAAAAAAAAGGTTACTGTGGAAACGACCTCTTTGACTGTATTTCAAAGTTGTGTGGACAAAGCCGGGGGGGGATTACAGGCCAGACGTACGGCCTGGGGCTCAAGCGGATGAGATTTCTCCACAGGAGGTGGGGATCCACTGGAGCTTTCAGATGTCTCTCTGTTGAGCCAAAGACCAAAACAGACGTCCTGCGATGTCTCTGTATCGTCGAGACAAACGCAAACGCATGTTCCTGTTTGTCCACCCATTATCTGACTGCTGACTCGGTTCCATTACTACTGCCTACAACCACAGCCGAGTCAAGGAGAGTACAGCTAGACATGACTCAGCACTTCAGAGAAAGAGAGAGATGGGGGGGGGGCTGTGGTAGAGATGGCTAGAGAGAGAGGGTGAGAGAGAAAGAAACAGTGAGAGAGAGAGTGTGAGTGAGAAGGAAAACGAGAGAGGGTAATAGAAGGAGGGCGAGAGAGAAAAAGAGAGACGGTGAGAGGGCGAGAGACGGGGAGTGAGAGAGAGACTGATAGAGAGAGGCTGAGTGAGAGAGAAAGAGACAAAGAGGGCGACAGTGAGAGTGGGTGAAAGGGGAACAGAACGATGAGCAGGTATAGAGGATGACTGGATGGAACGAGACAATAGCGTCACATATGTCTTCCTGGAATGATGTGCGGTTAAACTCCCATTTATGAGATGAAGGCGAGTGGCTTAGTCGACACCTAGTGTCAGAATCAGGTATTACAGATATGATCTTGTATTTGGCCCAATATTTGGCTAACACCTGTCTGCGACATCTCACGTGTGGACTTAACTTATTAAACTCCCCCATTAGAAAATTATTTTTGTCTCTCTGGTGGTGTCAACTAAACTAATTCCATTAGATATTGAAAGTTTATTTTTAGTATTCTAGCCTTAAGGCCCATAATCAGGCTCCAACCAGTTCTTTCTTTTTTTTGTGCATGATGCTAAATCGTGATAAAACCCGTTGTTTAGGTCACAGCCAAAGGTTGTATTGTGTGCATGGAGCTCCCTCTAGTGGGCATACATGATATTTTGCAGCCAAAATCCCATTTTTGACACCTTTTGGGTATTGATTTATAAAGCTATTTTAAGTTTTTTTTTGTGTACGTCATTCAGGCGAGGCTTGACTTAAACGTTAAGATCTTTGTCTGAGATACTCTTCTAATTCATTCAGATGGTTGTGTTGAGCAGCTAACCTCCCGGTCGTTGTGACGTTCATTTGGAAAGTTCAGACGAAGATGCAAACGTGAATCATGTCAGCAGTTACTCGACAGTCCAGAATCGTTTTCTACACCATCAGCCGCTCGGCTCCCTCTCCTTCACAGCTGCTGCAGATTAATTTACCTCGCTGCTTCAGAATGTGTTATGCTGATGTGGACAGAGGAAGAGCTGAGCTGTCAGACAGGCGTCCAGCTGATGACACCTCCAAAATAAACATGAAGAATCAACGCGGATCAGCCATAACTTTATAACCGCCCGCCTTATATGGTGTCAGTTCCCCTTTATGCCGCCAAACCAGTACTGATCCATCAAGGCCTGGACTCCAGCAGACCTCTGAAGGTGTGCTGTGGTTTCTGGGTACGAGGGTGTTATCAGCAGATCCTTGAAGGAGATCCCATGGATCAGACTTGTTTGTCTAGTCCATCCAACAGATGCTCACTGAGATTTGGAGGCCAAATCAACACCTAGAACTGCTTGTTATTTTCCTCAGTGAATCAGAGAGCGTCCTCCTGCTGGAGGAGGCCACTGACATTAGGGAATACCGTTTCCATGAAGGGGCGCACTTGCTCGGGAATAATGTTTATGTAGGTGCTATGTGTCAAAGGAACATCCACATGAATGCTGCGACCCAAGGTTTCCCAGCAGAACACGGTCCAAAACAAAACACTGCCTCCCTCCAGCTTGTCTTTTTCCTGACGCAATGCAGACGCACGACATCCATGATTCCTCCATCAAGAACATGTTCTTCCATCGCTCCATGGGATCAGAACACATGGGCTAGCCTTCCCTCCTCTCACGCGTCAAAGAACCTGAGACACCCATAATCTTGTCACCGGTTCATGAGTTTTTCCGTCTTTAGACCACTTTTGTAGGTACTTACCACTGCAGACCAGCAAGACCCAACAACACCAGGGCTTCTGGAGATGCTCTGACCCAGTCGTCTAGCCATCACATTGTGGTCCGTCTGGTTCAAAGTTGATACACTTGTCCGTTTTTCCCGCTTGCATCCTCAGCTTCAGGACAAAACGTTGACTTGCTGCCTCAGTGCTTATTATTCAGAATTCACCTGACAGCAGTGGTTCCATTGTTTCGGCTGATGATGTATTTTTTTTTGAACAATTTTTGAATTGAATCGTGGAGGTTTTGATAAAAAGTCCACAAAATTCCATCCTTCTCCTTATCTTTGGTTTTTTTGTGGGGGGGGGGTGTCTGGCTCTGCTGCGGCGCTGTCACATGGGGAAGGAAGGGGGAGGAGAGTTGAGAGGTGGAGGGAAAGATAGAGGAGAGAAAAAACAAAGCAGTCATTTCTGTAGCGCCTCTGAGAGGTAAACCAGAGACAGTGCGGCTGCTTTTTCTCTTCTCCGAGGGCGGCTTTGCACCATGGCAGCAGGAGAAGGTAGGACTGGAAAGAGTCTGAACGAGAAGTCTGCTGAGGTCAGATCGGACACATGCGTGATGCAGGATGTCACATAGATTATTCATCTGTGCAGCGCTGTTTGTTCGTGACCCTTGGATGAGGATGAAGGAACAGCCTTAACTGTGTTATGTAATATTTCTCTCTGCCGTGTCTCTGGTTCTTGCTGTATTGCAGCAGCAGCCTCTCCAGCACACGACTGTAAGTCTGCATGAGAAGCCTCCTGTTTTTAACGCTGCCATGGAAACTGTCTCGAGTCCAGGCGTTTGTTTCATCTCCAAGAACCATTATCACTATGTAAACTTAATCCAAGGATTTTCTGTTGTTGTTCAAAATGGCCATTTTGTCAGTTTTGGTCAACTGCTGTTTGGTGGGTCGGCCACTCTTAAGGGGGCGCTAGTGAGCACCAACCTGATTAGATGCTCTTCCTCAGAGGCTAAAAATACTTTCAAAATCCACTTAAGTCACAAATTTACAATTACAAGCAGTTCAGTTAAAAGCAATACTGGTATGTGGAAACACACAAATCCAAACTACAAGAAAGATGGGAAAGTTCTTAAAGTTTCTCCCGTTGAAGGAGATGGTGATCAGATCGAGCTAGCTAGTGCCACCGATACCAAAACTTAGGATACCCCAAGTTCATCGCCTACTCTGGTACACTGAACATATTATAGGAACCCGTACCAGAGGTGGTCTGAGGAGCTCACAAAAATCCAAATAACCTCAAAAGCCAATTGATCCCAAAAGCCGATTGAGGTTCTCGAATGGTAAAATCACAGAAAAGGTCTGCGAAGGAGAAGCCAGCACTTTTTATAGAAGAACTTCTGTCACAACGGCTTGGGATAAAAGACCTACCCAGCAGTCTCAAAGTTCACTGTGTGCACCAGATAGGTCCACAATGCTTATCTGCACGGGTCTCCGTCTACAGACTCCCCTATCTTTCAATGGAGCCCGGATATCTACTCCACCTCTGTTACTACCTCACTAACGTATCAGAGACGGAACAACCTCGGACCTCCTTTGGGTTTCTACAGGGCGGATCGGAGGACTAATGGCGCACCAGGCCCGCTCTGAAAAGGCCATGTCAAATGAGCGTTAGACTCTGAACTCATGAAGTCTTTACTCGGGTCCGGCCATTGATTTGTCAGGACCACTATGGGACTCTACCAGAGCTTCCTCCAAGACTTAGTTCACCATCGTTAGGGTGGTTTCACAAGTGGTCAAACGAGCGAGATGGGTTGGTTGTGCATTACGACCCAGAGGTGCTGGGATCCCACCTCTAGCCCCGGAAATGAAAGTGGTGCCGGATTATATTTATATATTTTTGTTTCCTCCTCATTTGTGGATAAAATTAAAAAAAAAATTTTTTGAGAAAGTTTTTATTTTTAGAAATATATTTTAGCCAAATATTATTTTTCATCTTGATTTAGTCACAGTTTGTTTTCGCCTTCCGTATCGGCTTAGTTACGTACAAAGGGGTCACCAACAAACATCTGATGTCATAGATTTCATTAAAACCGGACACCAGCTGCTCTGATTGTTATTTCATCCATTAGAAACAGTTTGGCTACTTTGGAAAGCTGCCACTCTTAAACAAACACGCCTTCGATCACTCATTACAAATCTCTTTTTCTAATCTCAGTGGTTTTATTTACTGACGACTGTTGTTCTGTCATTTCCGCAAACTGCTTTGGAGTAAGTAAACAAGAATGTATCTGTTTATTTTGGAGCTGGTGGTGCAGGTTTAAAGAGATGGATTTTCACGCCGATCATGCAGATTTGCATAAATGCGCGTTACATCAGCAACCGCGCGCGTGTGTGTGTGTCTTAGGGCTGTGTGTGTGTGTGTCAATGTGTGTGTGTTAGAGCCCTGTGTGTATGTGTTATAGGGATGTTTGTGCGTGCGTGTTCTAGGGCTCTGGGTGTGTGTTTCAGCCCTGTGTGTGTGGGTGTTATAGGGATGTGCGTGTGTGTGCATCTTTTAGGGCTCTGTGTGTGTGTTTACTAAAGCCGTGTGTGTGTGTGTGTGTGTGTGTCAATGTGTGTATGTTAGAGCCCTGTGTGTATGTGTTTGAGGGCTGTGTGTGTGTGGGTGTTATAGGGATGTTTGTGTGCGTGTTTTAGGGCTCTGTGTGAGTCAATGTGTGTGTGTATGAGGCCTGTGTGTGTGTGTAGTATTATGTGTTGCACTACGTAGGAAGTCGTTAATAGCAGTGGGTGAGCAGCAGACGGCAGGCTGAAGGCTGCTGAAGAAATGCTTTTGATCGTCACACACACTCTATACACACACAGATGAATGCTGCTTTGCAAACAGATTAACATGTTTAGTGACAGCGTGTGTGTGTCTGTGTGTGTGTGTGTCTGCCGCTGCGGTGTGGAGGAGGCTGTGAAGAAAGACCTTCTCTATATTTGGTGTTTGTACTGTGTGCATTGAGTGTAATGAAGGTTACAGTGCAGCAGTGTGCCGCGCTGATGCAACAGTAGAGCTCTATGGTCAGAGGAAGTGTCGAGAAACACGACTGGGGTAAACACGCATACATGCGAGGGGGAGATTTTGTGAGCCAGAGTGAGGCTATGAACAAACGCATCATCTATTAAGTGATGAAGATTCCACACGAGACTACAGACATTTACAAAAAAATAAATAAAGAGGAGATGGAATGACCCGCCTCTGTCTTTAATTGGACAAAATTAACTGCATTTTAATGAATGTATTGGCAAAATACCTGTATCTCTTCAACATGCTTCCAGTCGTGGTCCCTAAATTGTTCTTCAACAACTAACATTCTTGATTTACGGAATATATGTGGAGAAAATAAACCACCAAAGAAACTGAAAAATTTCTGCTACACAAAAATATAAAATTTGGCAACAAGTTCGGGAGTCTCCTTTTCATATGGATCTTATATTACCTAAAGCCTTTAGAAGTCTGTTTACAGGAGGAACCCTTCAGACTTTTTGATGCTCTCTGAACCCAGTATTGACGACCCCCTACTCGCTGTTTCAAGTACCTCCAGGTTTGACTTTTCATCCCCTGGAAAACTGGTTGCCTGCACTTTAATTGGATAAAAATGACCGCCCAAAACGTATTTTAAAAACCAAGTCTAAACGGCCTTAGTCCAGAAAAGGTTTCGCACTTTGAAATTTGGTCTGAATCAGACTAAAATGTCATCAATGTTATGTTCAAATCATTCAAAGATCTACCTCTGAAGTTTACGCACTGCACCTTTAAGTCATGCAGTTCACAACGAACTGTCTATACTATATTCCACAGACTTAACAGGACCCAGTGGGTGGAGGCTTTATGGAGTTTTCGGAGGCAACAAAACTCAGGTGGTGTTGTTGACGTAAGAGAAACCACACAAGCTACGACTATCGGAAAACCGCGGCGTGTTTGACTTTCAACGAGCACGAGCACGACCTGAAGGTTAATGTCCGCCCCACCGGCGGCAGATTCTCCCCGGTGTGTCAGCAAAACAAGACATCTTTGTTATGCCATAACTCCGTCCACCAGTCATGTGTTCCTTATGTAACACGGTAATGACCTGACCCCGAACCCGACCCCTCATACAACCACAGAGATTATAGAGCAGAGGTTAAAAAGGGGATTGACTTCTTCTGTGTGTCCCTCCCCCCTTTTTCAGAACTGTCCCTAAACACTTTCAGGATTTTATTCTGTTTCTAAAGAGAAGTGGCTGACAGTAAATCATCCCTCTTATATAAAAATGTGCTTCAAACACAGATTAATGGTGACTCGGCTGTTTCCAGTGCAGCTGCAGCAACTTTCAGTCCTTCATAGTTTTGAAGTTCACAGTGACACCCAGTGGCCAGATGAGGCACTACAGCCTCAAACCCTCCTGATGAAATTTGTGTGCTGTGACTCATGACTTTTCCCGAAAATAATGAATCATTACTTCAGATCGTGTATCGCTTAAATCATTATTATCAACAAGAGTTTTATGGTATTAAAGTGAATAAGAATATCTGTAATGCATGAGTGTTGTCATACGTTTGATCTCACTCCTGTGGTTCTCAGAGGGCTCTGCCATAATATTGGAGTTATGTTTTGTAGTGTAATAAAACTTCACCGGATGACTTGAATAGAGCTCTTTGGGAAGTAAAAAAGGTCACACAGCTGGAACACATATCTCCTCAAGGCCCAACTGTCCCTTTTCATGAAGTTAATCAGCTTAAAATGGCTGCCCTCAGGGTTCCATTAAAGAATCATAGATCCACCACTCTATAGTGATCTGTTTTTTGGCACCAACCCCACTGCTCCATCAGATAAAGACTCACAGTGCATCACACTCTTAGCGCTTACTTTCATGGAAATCTGTCTGTTAGTTTTTCTGTGATACAGGGGTTGGAACCCGGAAAATGATTTTTTCACCCACTTTCATAAACATTAATTTGTAATTAACTTCATAGAGAAATGAAAGAAAATGATATTTAATGGGATGTGGCTGAAGGGACTCTTGGCCCTTTCCATTAAAGTCATGTATAAGATATTGATCTTGGGACAGAATCTTCTTCTTCTTTCCACTGTTCCCTTAGGGGTCGCCAAAGCGTATCAGCTGTTTCCATCTCGCCCAGTCGTCTGCATCTTCCTCTGTCACCCCAACCAACTGCATGTCCTCTCTCACAACATCCCGAAAGCTCCCTTTTTGGACCTCCCTTTTTTTCTCCTGCCTGGCAGCTCCATCTACCAACAGATCCACTATCCCTCCTTTTCACGTGTCCAAACCAGTGTATAAAGGAAGTCTAACGGAAATATCAGTCAAGTATCGCAACAAATAATGAGGGTGAAAATGGAAATTATCAAATGAATCGGCCTCATTATCTTTAATAGTGGCACCGGATATATTTTAAGAACATCGTTCAAGGGAACGTCTGATTTGAGCTGCTGACTTCCTGTGAGCCCTCCCTGTTCACCAGCGATTAGACCCTTCCAGGAAGGCGGCGATGATGTCAGGAGGCCGGTGGGACCGCCTCTGTTGTCGCGTCTGAATAGCTCGTTGCTCGATTCGTGCTGATTTAATTGCTCCCCGTTGACCCACGCATGAATAAAATTGACTTTTGTGTCAGCTGGTGGAAGGAATCACTCTTGACGACTCGAGTCAATACTGCTCAGGGTGTGACTGAGCTTCTGCGCAGGGGCTGCTCAAACCTTCACGTTTTAAGAAGGCGGG
This sequence comes from Lophius piscatorius, assembly GCA_009660295.1. Classification (NCBI taxonomy): domain Eukaryota; kingdom Metazoa; phylum Chordata; class Actinopteri; order Lophiiformes; family Lophiidae; genus Lophius; species Lophius piscatorius. The sequence continues at coordinate 23,993 of VRLP01005840.1, forward strand.
GATCTCATGTTTTTAGTCATTTCCTCCACCAAGGTGTTTCAACTCCATCCTTCTGTTCTAATCTTCAGGATTATACAAAAAACGTCCTCATGAATCTTCACGAGACTTGTTAGAGAGGATTAGCATCTGTCTTCCTACTCATCTTTGGTGTTTATTGGTTCGGTCGTTACGGCCGCGTGACATAGTTCATCAGGTTTGAATCAACGGTGTGAAAGCGCCCAATCGAAGCGAGTCCCCGGACTACCAGGTGTGAAAACGACCTCGGACTCGGCCGGACCAGAGTTTGGAGTCATTGTAAAAGTTAGCAGTTCTGATTTACTGAGTTGGTGAGACACAAGAAACAAAGACATACACCCAAGAACATCTAGTCCAGAACAGTTACGGACATTCTGAAGAGTAGAGTTTGCATCCAGGGTTAAATACTAGGAGGCTTGATTGGAGATTGGAGACAGGTGTGGTGAAGACCAGCCTGTAGCTGAGGAACGCCTAACGAGCGCCTGACTTCTGGGCCGAACCCCAAATGTAGCGAGTGTTAAACCAGTATTCTGAAGGTACGGGTTTTCGTGGAACAAAAGAAATACTGGTTAAGATGAACTAGGAGGAGACTTTAGGCAGTCCCAGAACTCACTAGTGGGATTAGAAATCTTAAACCCGGGAATCCTTCGGGATCCCTCTGGATGTCTTAGAAATGTGTCGCTGGCGATCGGAGCTTCAGGAATGCTAAATTTCAGCAACCCAGCAATGGTGACAAACTTCCTTTATTTTATTCCTCAGTGTGAATTTTTACCCACATTTGGCAACAACTGGTGGTTGTTAATTGTGGCCCCCACTATCTGTCGGCAGAGAGACCCCCAGCCTCAGTCACAGTATTTATGGAGGAGTAATATTCTGTTTTGGCCTGTGGTGGCTACAAGGACGTAAATGCTGATCTCAGACCAGTAGATCCCTCCCATTTTTAACATGACAGACAACAGCGTCATCAGTGATGGTCACTCACACACACACACACACACACACACACACACACACACACACACACACACACACACATCCTGTGGGCAGAGATGAGGGTGTCAGGGGGTGAAGCTGAGACATGCTGAGGAAGCTGGTGTGCAAGAAGATCTGCTCCTGTAAGAACGATCTCTCCCCTCCTTCCTCTCACTCCTGCTTCGTTTCTTCAGATTCAGGCTCTCGTCTTTCTCTGGCGTTTCCTTCACCTGAAGCGTTTCGTTGCCGTCGCCCCGGTTGTGTTTTCTGATTGATGCCGTGTCAGGATCCTCTGCGCTGAAGGGGACAGGAGCCCGATCGATGATCAAGCGATGTTTCTGTATCTTTTGGATCACGTGAGAAAATGGTTTTAAAAGTCCAGTGTGCCGGTTCAGGGGGATCTCTACGAGTGAATGGAGGATAATAATCCTAACTGTTTCTATTATTGTATAATCACCTGAGGCTAAGAATCCTTGTGTTTGACTTAGAATGATTCCATGCTGCTCAGTGATTCTGGCTAAAGTGGGAATCGCTGATGGTTTTTGCCCAGAATATCTCTCTGACTCGTCAGTCCCCAGGGAACTCTGGTTTATTATGCTAGCTTGCTTAGCTTAGCTCTGGCTTGTGGTTGGTAACAGAACAGGGTCTGGACCGACTCTGAAGCAGAACACAGGCACTTTATCATATCAACGAAATATAACTGAAAAACTATTACACGGATTATCTTCAAATTGTATACCCACATAGACCTTAGTGCGAGGAAGAACTGGGTTGATCTAGGGAAAGTTGTTTGTATATTTCTGACACCAGGGGGAGCTTTATCTCCAAAACTGTCAGGCCAAAATTTCCCAACCGGATTTGGATTTTGTCCAAATTTGGTATTTGGTGCTGGACACTAAAGGAGTAGTTTTTGGTGACGCTGAATTTATATATTTGTTCTTGGTTGTGATGTTTAAGGCGAATTTCTTCAATCTGTGCTTTTACTTCTGTGCCGAGACAATGCGTACAACATGCACGTCTTTGACCTTCCTCGTCTTCTCTGATACAAAATCCAAATCTCATTCTCACCTGTGTCGACGAGCTTTTAATGGTGGATTCACTTCAGTCTTTTTTTATTTTTATCTTTACTCTCACATAGTTACAGAAAATTTTTCTCCTCCTCTCTGTCTCTGGCTCGTAGATGGAAAATCATTTAAATGTGTTCAATTATTACATTATAATGACATTTTTTATTTTGACACCTGAAGACCACTGCTACTTCTTGGATAGGGAGGGGTGAGCTGAGGTCTGTTCTATTGGTTGCAATCTGGAACTTGGCCACTGGAAACCACTTCATTTCACACACTGGATCTCTAAATCAGTTCTGTCTTGCCCTTGGCTAATCTCTGCTGTGAGGGGTCACATTGGGCAGGTGGCGGGAGGGGGGGGGGGGCTTCATCCATCCACAGCTGCCAACCTACATCAGAGTCATCTGCGTAGATGGATGGATGCGGGCTGACAGACTGACTGACTCTCCACTGAGGTCAAACAAAGAGGGATGATGCTTGTGTTTCTGAACAGGAAGTGAAACACCTCTAAGGCGGGGGGGGGCATGTGTCCCTGAACGATGAGCTAATAATGATTTACTGATCCTTAAAGGAAACTTCCCTCACACAGTCATCACGATTACTGTTCCTGTTGTTGCAGATAAGAACTTTGAGGATGAAGACTCAGTGGACGGAGGCCGGTCCACCTCCTCCTCCTCGTCCAAAGCGCCCCCCAGTGGCAGGAAGACCGTAGTGACCTCTGTCAGGAGACCCAGCTCAGCCACTTCAGTGAAAATCACAAGTGAGTGAGGACCGCAATTTAGATCCCAGATTTCCTTTGAGGTGTCAATTTAAAGTTTTTTACGGAATGACCCTTTAGTCAATGTGTAAACACAACCACGCTGACCGTGTCGGATCTATTCCGTCGTGTCGGACTAAGCGGCGGCCGTCCTTCTGCTCAGGTCGTCCTGCTGAATCCCCGTCATGTGTATTTTTCTCCCGAAGGTAAAGAAGCTGCCGCCGGTGCCGTCGATGAAGAGGATTTCATCAAAGCTTTTGAAGATGTGCCCTCGGTCCAGGTCAGTGTTTTAAAGGTGCAGTCCGTAGAATCTACGGGCATCTCTCTGAATAAATATAACATCCATGTTTTTTTTATTTTATTATCCGCTGGAAATAGGAATATTTTGGTTCCACTTCAATAATAAGTGTTTACAGACAAGTAACAAGTTTACTAATTAAGTTGTAAATCATTAATAAGCTGTTATTACTTATTAGACATTAACGGTAACAGAATCTTGTCGCTTGCCAAATAGTAAGCACACATAATTTAGGATTATGTTATAAATTGTTTATAAATGTTTATTAATGAATTATTAAGTATTTACAACCTAATTATAAACCCTTTAGAAAAGTAGACTTTTTTATTAAGTGGTATTATTTTTTTTACCTACAGAGGTATAAAAACAGACTAACCTTCTTTAAAAACCTTTTTTGTGTTGAATAATGTCTGTGAATTTTTAAATCATTTTAACTTTTGACCAAAAGTAGGATCATTCTTAATATTTAGGATTTAGGCTTAATGTAGCATCTCCTTATAAAAAATGAAATAAAAATACTGGCCGAAAAATTTTGCATTAATGTATCCAGAACAGTGCCTTTCATTTTCTTTTCTATGTGACAATTTTTATGAAAAAAAGAAGTAAATTCTACAAGGAAAGGCTCATTTTACATAAATAATGGCCGGCTATATAATAGAATATAATCCAAATATTCTACAATAATAATCAAATTGTTTTGAAATGAGCTTAATTAATTAATTTTAAATCTGACAGTAGCGTCAGAAAATTTTGCTAAAATTCTTAAAACAAGCAGTAAATTTAGTCACAGAAACAACATGATGGGCGTTAAAACTAGACAGAAACATCTACTATGACAAACAATGAAAAGTAATTCATTTAATAATGATTAACTTAAAATTAGTATTTTAGTCCCTTGATTGAGCTGTTATTAGAAATATCCACCTTCATACAAGATTAATAATCAGGAGGAATAAAACTTACAATTGGACAAAATCTGTCTAAATGGAAATTTCTTTATTCGTAAAGCAAAGAATCTTTCGCTCAGTAACAGTAAGATACATTTTCTCAAATTAGGATTATCGTTCAAATGTGGAACATGCTGGACAAAATTATTCCTCTTTTAAAAAAAGTGGGGAAAGAAAGAGAAAAAAATTAAGAAACAAAGGCTATTTTCTTTAAATGACTTTTTTTTTTGCGGTACAAACAGTACATATATTTTTTTAATACTATTTTGCATCCTGTGTTAAATTCTTTCACGTGTAGCTACATTTCCTAAGTCTGTCACCCATTCCTGGTAAGGAGGTTCTGTTCCTTTTCAATGAGAGCGACAGCAGGAACCTGAGCTGTTGGTCCAAGCAGGGAACAGAACCCACTGCCAGAAAAAAACTCAAATTATACCCAATAGTATGAAGACGCCGTCGGCGTCACTGAAAACTACTGCATGACTCCTGTCACTCTCGTAGTCCACAGTGGGTTTCACTTTTGCCGGTATGGACGTGGAATAAATCTTAATGTGACAATATGAACATTTGCTCTCCTTTGTCCAGATCTACTCCAACAGGGAGCTGGAGGACCAGCTGAGCAAGATCAGAGAAGTTCTCTGTGATGACAAACATGACTGGGAAAACCGAGTGGTGGCAGTAAGTCACAAACGCACGCACACACATACACACATATACACAATCATACACATACAAGAACGCACACACACATACACCCACACACACACATGCACACACATATACACAATCATACATATACAAGAACGCACTCACACAAACATACACATATATACACAATCATACACATACACGAACGCACGCACATATACCCCCACACACACATACACACATATTCACAATCATACACATACACGAACGCACACACACATACCCCCACACACACACATGCACACACCCATACACCGACACACACGCAAACTAACATACACACACATACACATATACACAATCATACACATACATACACAATCATACACATACACGAACGCACGCACACACATACACATATACATATACACACACGCATACATATACACACAATCATACACATACAAGAACGCACGCACACACATACACATATATACACAATCATACACATACAAGAACGTACGCACACATACCCCCACACACACACACCTGTACACATCCATACACCGACACACACGCAAACTAACACATACATATACACACACGCATACATATACACAAAATCATAAACATACACGAACGCGCATACACACACACATACACACACATACACACACATACACACGTACAGTCATATACATACACACACATGCACACTCACATACACATACACGCTCACATACACACACACACACACACACACACACACACACACACACACACACACACACACACACACACACACACACACACACACACACACACACACACACACACACACACACGATAGATACAGGGCATGACAAACTCACAGAGTCTCCGTGTCTCAGCTGAAGAAGATTCGTTCTCTGATGCTGGCCGGGGCGTCGGAGTACGAGGGTTTCCCTCAGCAGCTGCGTCTCCTGGAGACTTCCTTCAAAATGTCGGCCAAAGACCTGCGCTCTCAGGTGGTCCGAGAGGCCTGCATCACTCTGGGGTAAGACCCGGATCTTAGGCGGAGTTCTAGATGTTTCTGTTTCCGTACAGCAACTTTTGTGTGTTTTAACCAACAACTGATTCCCTTCCTCAAGAAAAGAACGTGATTAAGGAGACATTCACATGAAGCAGTTTCAGATCTTTGTGAAGGCGTTAAAGGAACAGTTCACCTAAAACATGAAAAGGCATTAATTAAGTTTCGTAGTCAACAAAACTTTTCTGCAGCAGAAACTCGCTGCACCCCCTTAAACAACTGAAAAAGAAAAGACATAAAAAAAAACGTTAAAGTAATTCACGAAGTAAGACATGATCCAGACACCAGGAAGCTAAAATCTTCCCTGAAGCATGTAAGCTAAATGTGTTAGCATGCTCCCAGTCAGAGGAAAAGTCACACACTTAAATATGCATATATGTATCACCATGATGAGATGAATGAGAACGTCAAACTACGGATAGCTCAGTGTTCAATAATAATGTATTTATTTATGAGAATATTAATGGACCGAAGGACCCCGATCAGAACACGGGCAGGCATTTGTCCAAAAATGATCGACAACGTCAAAAAAAAAATAATTCTTTTAAATCATTTTAATTATCTGATTATTTATCTCTTTCATCTCTAGATTTTATTCGCCTCCCTCGTACATTTTACTTTATGTACCTGCATCTTGTATTCTCTGTCCATTTTGTGTGCAAGCGGAGTTAAATCAGTTGCCCACAGTGGGATTAGTAACAGTTGTTCTGACTTGAACTTGACCAGTAGGTGGTGCTGATGCTCCGTATGGGAAAAAGAAGGAAAAGAAAAGCGTTACTTGGTCCAGTTAATGGAAATTCTTAACCAGAAAAGATGGAACTGTTTCAGAGTTCTGGGACCCTTTGGAGTACCATGAGCCTGAAATACCACCTCAGCACAACTTCTGATCACAGCGTGGTCAGACGACAGCGCTAGCAAAGCATCCGATGCTAACATCACTGTAAGCAAACCAGAAACCCCGGAACATTCAGGCTCCAATTGAATAAATCTACCTGTGACAGAAGAACCAACTGAACGGATTTAAATGGACTGCAGAAGAATGATGTATCGGTAGAAGCCGAACATTTTGCCTTGACTGGGAGTCATGTGACCTCGGTAATGGATCTCAGTTATCTGGGTGTGACTGAACACATCGTTAACACTGAGTGGAGGCTTCATTTACCAGAACCAGGACGTCCGTCATCTATGGTTCTGTTCATTGATGCCCACGTACCAATATTTAAACATTCTTTGCAGTGCAGATACCGACACATGCGATTCATTTCAGTTCGTTACCTGGCATGTAGTTAATTAGGTCGTTTTTTTTAATCACCTGACAGCCCTATTTGTTACTGAAACATCGTCCGTTTTCATTAATGCATCATCATGGCTGGTCTCCACGCTGCACTAGTTTGGTTTGGCAGCGGCGACATTAACTCAGATCTCTAACGGATTAGGTTACGTCAGGAAAAGAGCACGCTAAAATATCTTCTTTCCACGTACTGGGGCTAATGAATGTGAGCGCCGCCGAGGTGTGGATCCAACAAACATCCGTCATGCCGAGTTTAATACGACGCCCATGAGGTGGAACAGAGCGGGGAGGCTCTCAAACAGCGGCGGGTTGATGGATAGAAGCGGCGGTTTGCTCGGGGAGGTCCCCACCACCAACCCGGCACAAATATATCCAGTGTTTATGGATTTCTGAGCGTTAAATATCAGATATTTCCATATTATGGAACTACTACCTTAAAAAAAACCCCGAAGATGATAAATGAAATAAAGTCTATAGATTACAGAATAACTGTGGGTGGAGCTACACGTTTTACACAGCCGCCACAGTCTGCTGGAGAGCTAACCCCACGAATGGGTCATGTGACCTTCCACTTTTTCTTCAACAGGTATTTTTCCTCAACGCTGGGCAACAAGTTTGACCACGGAGCGGAGAGCGTCATGCCGACACTGCTGAACCTGGTGCCCAACAGCGCCAAAGTCATGGCCACGTCTGGAATCGCCACCATCCGCCTCATCCTCAGGGTGAGGCATCCGGACGCTTTCTACTGCAGAGCATTATGGGATATTCAGAGTAGGGCTCTTACTGTGGTGCGAAGGCAACACAGCCACAGGCTACTATAGAAATAGGAGACATGAAACATGATTTATAATATCCGGTTAGCCTAAAACAGTTTAAAATACACCAAACCTCCGCGGGAGGAAACCTCCATCATCACAGCTCCATTAGATCCTCAGATGAAAGAGGAGCCAAGAAGGACAAACACCGAGTTTCAAACAAAAGCGAATGAACTGAAAGCCAATTCATCCAGCTTCTGCTTAGCCGAAATGATGTTAGAGCCTTTTAAAAAAAAAAATGGTTAGGAGAGAAATAATGAATATTTTTTTCATGTTTAATCACGAATTACTCACACATTGTAACAGATTACTCACACATAGTAACAGATTACCACACATAGTAACAGATTACTCACACATGGTAACAGATTACTCACACATAGTAACAGATTACTCACACATAGTAACATATTACTCACACATAGTAACATATTACTCACACATAGTAACAGATTACGCACACATAGTAACATATTACTCACACATACTAACATATTACTCACACATAGTAACAGATTACTCACACATAATAACATATTACTCACACATAGTAACATAATACTCACACATAGTAACAGATTACTCACACATAGTAACAGATTACTGACACATAATAACATATTACTCACACATAGTAACATAATACTCACACATAGTAACAGATTACTCACATAGTAACAGATTACTCACACATAGTAACAGGCACAAAGTTGCTGTCACTGAAAATACGTGATTTTAGGTCTGACCTGTCCGCAAACACCAATGTGATGCAAACACCTGATAGTTGTGGAGCTATTTTATGTTTATTTTCGGGTTTTAGTTAAGCCAAGGTTCCACCTACAGTAACGATTGTGGAGAACAGGTTAAATCGTGCTTGGCGGCTGAAGTAAAGTGTTTTGGGCGCCTTGCTTCTTAAAATTTAAGGAAGGTGGAGAGACACAAGCAGCGAAGTACAAACAAACCACTTGTTTAGTTTTTTTTATTTTTATTTGAAAGGTAATTTTGACAACACAATTTCCAAGAATTGCATTCTTCATTTTTTTTTAACCCTTTAACATAATTTTTAAATCCCCCCTACGAGCCCCCTGTGGTTCCACCTCCGTAATACACTGAGCTGTAGCTGTGGGTCTCCATACAGTGTTTCATCCATGAGTCTACCTCGTTACTTCATCCTGAGAGAATGAACAAATCAGCAAAGAATTAATACATTAAAGCTGACTTCTTCTTCTTCTTCTTCTGGTGTTTTTCTCCTGCAGCACACCCACTACCCCCGCCTCATTCCCATCATCACCAGTAA
>VRLP01005841.1:0-33163 GCA_009660295.1 Lophius piscatorius
GACATATAGATAAACATGAAGAAAATTAAAGATAGATCAAGATAATGATAGCTAGATCAAGATATATAGATTAGGATTATAATGGATGAATCAAGATAGATAGTTCAAGTAAGAAGATTAATAAACCAAGGTCAAGATACAGTAGATTGAGATCTAGAAAGATTAAGTAAGATTAATCATGATCAAGATAGTTTGATCAAGATTTGAACAAGATGAATCCATATATAGATCAAGAATAGTGCAGTAAAACTCATGAGCTAATAAAGGATGAATATTAATAATAAAAATATTTGAATAGCATACAGCACTGAAATTATGTGCAAACTGTTTTCTGTCAGACACAGGATTGTACTTATTGATAGTTACTATCCAACACGTAGAAAAACACACTGTTCAGAGTGAAAAAAAAACAAACACTAGAACGCACTGTAAAACTTTACAGGGACGTAAACGTGATTGTAAAAATAAACTCTCATGCCTCTCCTCTCTGTCCAGGCTACAGACGGAGACGCAGGATCCTTTGGGATTGTCCGTTACTTCTTCAGTGACGAGCCAGACCAGTAAGACGCACACACACACACACACAAACACACACACACAAGTGGTTCGTTTATGAGGCTCTCTGTGGAGCAGTGCTGTTTTTCTGTCAGAGACAGCTGAATGCTTCAGATGTCTTTATGTCTGCTGTCTACAGTCCAGTGTTTATAGAACCACACACATCCACACACTTGTTCATTACTGCACAAGAACAAAACAACTCTATCATTCAGTGTTAGCATCATTTTTATGTCCCTGCTCGGTTTATTTAGTCACTTCTGGTGAGGGCAGAGTACACTTACATAGAAATTACAGAGAAATAAATTAATCAGTGTATGACAATCTGCCATAATATAATATAATAAGCACTAACAGTTGAAGTCAGAATAACAATGATGACCTGGTTTCCTTGGTTACCTGTCAGGGGGTGGGCTATATCAGAAAGGAAGTGAACATTTGGTCCTGAAGTTCATGGTGGAAGCAGGAAAAATAGACCAGTGTAAGATTCTGAGGGTCAGATTGTAATGCCTAGACGACTGGGTCAGACCATGGTGAGAACTGCATGTCTTATTGGGTGTTTCATGTCTGCAGTGGTTAGAACCTACCATAGTGGTCTAAAGAAGGACCACCAGTGCCATGGGCACCCATGGTTAAGTCATGCATGTGGGGTATGGCGACCACCACAGAAAAGCTATTGTGGCCTAAATTGCCAAAAAAGTTAATGTTGGTTCTGATAGAAAGGCGTCTGAACACACAGTGATATCACATCCTACTATTTAGCAGCACACCGTTCAGAATGACCTCTGCCCCCTATCCACCGCTGAAAGCTCCTTCCATTGAAATGTCTGTATGAAAACTAGACCATGGAGTTATGGAAGAGGGTTGTCTGGTCTGATGGATCCTAATTTCTTTTACCCTCTATGGATAGCCCGGATCATGTGAGTAACATCGCAGGGATCTTTTTTTTGGGCAATAAAGCGAACCTACATAATATTAAACGGATAGTTTTAATGTTATGGCTGACTGGTTTGAGCATCTGTCGGGAGCATATCTCGCAGAAAAGTACTAACATTAGTGCATATACAAGACGAGCATTTTGTGCAGATGATGAAAAATAATTAGATATTCCACTATGTACTTAATGTTTTTAATTATTGTATCTCTAGGTCACACGAACTTGAATAACATAAACTGTAAACATGAAAACATCTTCCGCTCACACTCATTACCAGTCACATCAGTCAGTGATCATAAGATGGATTCTAATAATCACTTTATAATTTCGCTTTTTTTCTTAAATCTCATCATTCACATTTAGAATATCCTATCACCAGATGAAATGAGTATGATGTCTTTACAATACTTACAGTGTCTTTGATTTTTTTTTGATATAACATAAATCTTATAGGCAGCTTTTAGAATGTACAAACATATCGCTTTTGGTTATTGACCTTATTGTTATTATATTATATTGTTATATTGTTATTCCAATGTGATTACTGTGACCTTGAAAGTGTAAGTTTAACACTGTGGTAAACCATACTGTATGTGCTATATTGTAACACCAAAGTGTGTATATTCTTATTTAGAGAGGGAGATGTTCACTGACTCTTTGTCTGACGTCACCTGCTCGTCACTCTCAGGTTTTCATTGGACGAGGAGACGGGCTGGGTCTTTCTGCGTGCCAGTCTGGATTATGAGTTGATGCGCCGCTTTACATTGACTGTACTGGCGAGGGACGGCGGCGGGGAGGAGACGACAGGGAGGATCCGGGTCAACGTGTTGGACGTCAATGACAACACTCCACTTTTCCAGAAGGAGGCGTACGTGGGCTCGCTGAGAGAGAACGAGCAGGCTGTCCAGCCAGTGGCACGAGTCCGGGTGGGTTAGACCTCTAGCTTTTAAAGAGACATAATGAGGCTGTAGCTGTCCTGTGAATAAACCACCATTACAGCTCAGTGTTGTCAGTGTGTGTTCGGACACCATTCTATCAGAACCAGCATGACGTTTTTCAGCTGTTTATGCTACGGTAGATCTTCCGTAGGACCAGACAACACAGGCTTGCATCATAGACCCTGATGGTCCTTCCTAAGACCACTTAAAGTAAATTCAAACCACTGCAGATCAGAAACACCCATCAAAACCTGCAGTTTTGGAGATTTTCTGACCCAGTGGTCTGAACATCACAATCTGGACATTGCAAAAGTCTCTCAGATCCTCATATTTGACCATTGTTTCCAACATTAACTTTAGGATAAAATGTTCGCCTTCTGCCTGTTTTATGCCAATGACTGATGATAACCAGATAATAGATGTTCTTAAGACTACACCTGTGATTGCTTCGGGCATCATACCCTAAATAGTGGCCTCTAAGAGCCAAATGTTTGGCCCGGATAGATCCACAAACACAATTGACCTATTGACAGGCACACAAAGATTATCATAGTGTCAGCTTTAATACCAACCACTGATGCTAGGTTGATTAGAACGTGTTCAGTTGGATGGTCTTTTGAAAAGTTCTAAGTCACTGATGATAAAAACTAGAAGACAATTGTGATGCTGTTGAAGAAAGTGCCATTCTTGCAAACAAAGAAAGTATTGATGTAAATTGGTGGAGTTAACCCAGGATTCATTGGCCCTTGTCTTAATATACTTAAATGAATTTGACCCTTGGGGGAAACAAATTTGGGGAATCTGCCTTGACTCTGACAGTGTAAACAGAACTCCATCTCTGACCCGATTGAACCACTAATAAATACCTCAGGAAAGACCAAATCATTGATATTTATCATGAAAGAAACAATCAGACAAAACACTTCACAATCTTTGCCTAATTGAAAGTTGAATAACAATTAAAAATCCCGGGCTGAGAGGCGTCATTACCAGCAGTCGCCACTCCAGAATCCTCTGCCTTCTGATTCTGGAACAGGAGCTCTTCAGCACCTCATCACAGGCCAGGTGAACCTCAAGATAAGAATGATGATTAGCAGTTGGATCATCATGATAATCATATGTAGCAGTAATAATTCATTCACATAAATACTGGGACCCCCACAGGAGTTCACATCCTGTCACAAATATGACAGGATAATTTCCTCGCTGGTACTACATTGTCCATGTCTGTTTGTGTCTGAGCGCAAGAGAGTGGTTTAGCCTAGAGAGTCCGCCATCAGTCTCTGCCACACTAAACGCCCAGGTACACAGGTTCAATCGCAACTAATGGCTCGCTGTTTCCTCCAATTGCACCCCGAGGAGAAAGACTGCTAGGTGTGGCATGTCGGTGGCTTGCGGCGCTTTGTGAGGCGTCGTACCTCTGCTCTGTCGGAACCGAGCTGATGACTGAGATCTACGCTTGACTCGCCATGTTTGATTAGTCCAACGGTGCTCGTATTAATATGCTGCCTGAAAGGCACCGGTGAGCCAATCCTGTGTGTCAGCAATTTGCCCTGGAACCGACTCCGCTCACAGAGGCAGGAGGGACGAGGAGGAAAACAGGCTTTACTATTGTTTGATTGTTTTTCGGCTGTTTGATTGTTTTTCCCAACGTTACTCGGCGCTCGGTTCCTCCTACTACAGCTCTTATGCTTTATAATGAGCAAACGTTCTTTTTTTTAAATCTTATTTCAACTCCTTTGTTTCCTACAGCCACTCATCTATTGGACTCTCTGCCTTAGCTCCTCTTACGCGTGAGAGCTGAAAGATCTCATATGAGTCTGAATGTCCTGTGTTGATGTAAGGAGGAGAGAATTGGTTGGGGTGGGGCTTGGAGAGGGAGGTATCGCTTACTCAACACTTTGGCGTGGAATCAAACAGCAAAGATATGCGTGTCGTGGAGAGATACTAGCGAGTGTTTCTGACAACCTGTCCTCACTAATGATGCCGGAGAGGCCCAGAAGGCTCGCCTCACAGCCGCAGGACACATTTTTAAGTTCCTGCCAAGCAGAGAATAATGAGGGGGTGTCATCATTGCTGGGGCTGTTGTTTGGGATTAGCCCTGTAAAGTAGAGTTTCATCTGTCCTTGGCCTGATTGGCTCGTCTTGGCTTGGTTGGTGTTGATCCAGTACTGACGCCTGCACCACTTACCGCCAGAATGAAGCTCTAATCTGTCCAATAACATGCCAGGACTGACTGACAGCTTCCTGGCTGCACAAACTCACACACACCTATGCTGTGCAAACAACAACATGGCAGCGTCTCCTGTAGCATCTGTCCTCTTTAACTTAAAGACGACTGTCTTCTCGTCTCACTCACTCCAAACTTCTTCTCTCTGTGGACTTTTGAGTATCACTGCTCAGCAAAAACTGGAGTGTTGAAATTTCACCGATTCTCATTTACGAGTTGATTTTCACTCCCTGAACTGTAATTTAACCCTGATCCAACTCCACAGGGATGTAATTAAGCCCACACATAAGACGAAGGCAGGAAAGTTAAAGAGTCACCCAAAGTAAAGGAATTTAAAACCAGACCGCTCAGCTAACTGAGAAAAAGTAACTAATGCTATAACCACTGTTGTCTGAGTGAAGAGACTGCCTCTCCATTGGGTCTTTTATCTGTTATGTAATGGGGTACAGTTGAGAAACTATTCTGTTGTTATGGAACAAGTGGTTGGATTTGAAGATGGTGTAAATTTGATAGCGATGGACCCGACAGCGTTCTCTTGCTTGTTTGATCTTTAAAGTTTGTACATAAAGTTGATATTGTGAAATATGTCAAAATCAGGGGCTTTGGATTCATTCATGACGTCTTGGGAGTAGTGCCTTACAAATCAACTCTAACCTGTGTTAACTGGCATTCATTTTAAACTATTGAGAGAGTTTCTGTCAGCCCTGTGAGGTAGATTGAACTCAATGCAGTGTGGGTCAATATAGATACATCAGCTCCATAGGTGTCGAATTATGCTGTGTGAAGCTTCTGTTATGGAATCTCCACTCCACCTGTCCACACAGGCTACGGATGAGGATTCTCCCCCCAACAACTTCCTGGTGTACACCATCACTTCAGCTTCAGCCTTCCCGACTTACTTCAACATCATCATGGTGGAGGGTTACGCAGGTATGCTCATTTCCATGGAAGGTAAAGCATGACCTTATAGCTATCTCATAAAATAGTCTCTACCCTCTTTCCGGCTCTGCCAAAGAAGTCATGTAAGTTATTTTACCATAGACCAGTACAAAAACACATTCACATCCTTATCCTACTCTTCTCTCCTTCCATCAGTGATCAGCGTCACCAGGCCCCTGGACTACGAGCAAGTTCTAAACGGGTTGATCTACCTGACAATAATGGCCAAAGATGGGGGGTCCCCACCTCTCAACAGCACCGTCCCCGTCACCGTGGAGGTGATTGTAAGTATGACCCCTCAACATTTACGTTCTTGAAAATGTCAACAACTGCAGACACAGAGCTTCTGCATGAACATCAGTCATTTTACCGGTTTTCTCTGCTAGCTGCCACCTATAGACGTTATCTCAGATTGATCACTTTCATGGATGTTGCGTACTTTAATGTATAAGGTTATTCTGGGATTCATGTTCTTCTCGCCTGAAGGCCCATAATTTGGCGCATATTTAGTTTTTACTATTTCCTCACTGCGCACAATGCTAGATTTTAATAAAAGATTTAGGTTGTGTCACAGCCAAAGGTTGCAGTATGTGCATATAACTCCACCTGGTGGACAAAGTTGGTGTTTTGCAGCTAAATCGCCTCTCTGGGGTCAAAATGCCATTTTTGTAGAAGTTACTGTGTTCTCTCCCAGGACTTCCTACTGTCTGCCCCAGAAGTCTGAACTGAACTTAAAAAAAAGTTATTTTGTGCTCCTCCATCTCCCTGGAATATGCTGCAAAATGACCTGAATCTCAGACAGCTGGTCACGTGATATATTTAAAGGCATCTTAAATTATTTAATGCAGGAACATCAGTCTATAGATGTTTGGATTGATTCATATTACTCCCATTCAAGCCCTGATATTGATTCCCTTGGATAAACAAAGATTAATCATTTTGATATTAGAAATGTTTTATTTATGTTGTATTTCTGTATTTTTGTCTAGGTTTTTAGCATTCCTGTCTTTGTGTGCTGCTGCCTTTCTCAGTCAGGAAGCTCTTATAAAAGGATTCTTTATCTCAGTGAGACTTTCTGTTTGAATGTAGAGGAAAATAGGTCCAGTCCATGTCCAGTCCATGTTAAGACTACAAACTACACTAGTACATCCAGGAAACAGTTTTGGATGATTTATTTTGGCAAGAGAGGAGGTACGGGAGCTTGGAGTTGAGGGTTGTGAGCCGGGGAGAAAAGGCCAAGAGAGCAAGGGAGCAGATCCAGAGGTGGGTGGTCTGCGATGAGACGGAGAGCAGGATTAGCAAACAGACAAATAAAACTCTGGCCAATTTTCAAAAACACAAAGTTTCATGCTTCAGCGTAGAGAGACTAACTGTTGCGTATACTAAGATTAGGCAGCATGAATGTGGTTGGGCATTGAGGAGATTATCTAGAAAATGCCTTCATTGTGATGAGGGGCAGCAGGGAGGTTCCATCTTGACTTCTTCTCTGGCTCATCTGTTGGAACATGGAAACGGAGAGTTAATCCAAAGAACTTGTATCCTACTGAGGAGGACATCCCAGGGGAAGATGCATTGGTCCAGTATCACCCTAGCTCTCTCATATAGGTGATGGCCAAGAACTGTCCGTCACTGAATACTGTGGATGGGCTGCATGAACCCCATCAGTTCAGCTCTAAACAGTTTGATGAGTTGGTGAGGTTTGAAGCTCCAATTCTTTTTTGTTGTGCTAAATGATAAAAGTTACCCTCCATTTCTCAAAATTTGGGTTCAACTCCCCACCCCGGTGGAGATGAGGTACTTAGATCATTTTGACACTCGAAGGTGACTGTCAATTGTTGAATAGGGAGGGGTGAGCTGAGGTTGCAATCTGTAACAGTCCACCAAATTTTACAGACTGTACCTTTAATATAGAAATAATATACTGACAGTTCTGGTACTGTGACTTCTCACAATTTCCCCCTATTTCAAAGCAAACAAACTTTAACTGAAATCTCTTACTGTTTGCTCGCCTCAGACGGGATTGAGATGAGAGAAGATCTGGGAGGTGTTCCATCATGTGCACTGAGAGAAGACTGAGCTGTCTTCTCCTTAACTAAATGTTAATCCAGTGTGTGATAGGTGTCTGCCGGCTCATGCTGGATTCTTTCACATGTCCTAAACTTCATTCTCATATCAGATATCTGCTTCTTCCTCGTTAGTCTACATTCTTCTGAGAATGTTCTGATCCATATCTGACTGTAGCTTTGTTTACAGTCTGAGATTCCACTTCTGTTGTCAATCCTCCTGCTTAATGTCGTAATGGAGAAATAAACAGCCCTCTACTAGTGTGCATGCACTGGATCAGAGACTTGAACAAATCAGATACTCTCAGCACTGATCTGCTACTTCATTCTACAAGTATTGGTCTGCTTCCTGTTTTTATTTATCTGCTGTATATAGGTTTTCATAGTTTGGGAGGCTTTTTATTCGGACCAACTGAATGGATTTGATTGTACTCCCGACTTTTGTCCAAGTTCTTGGATACAAGGTTGAGTTGAGCTTAGATAAAATCAGATACGACCTTATTAAATCCAAGGGGAAATAATAGGGTTAATGCCCAGAATCTGGAGTTTCGAGGCATTTTATGAATCGTTAAATAAATCTGAAACTGAGTCTCAATCGGATGCCCTCTTAAAGTCATTTTTGTCCACTGTGAACTAATCTCAAACTTCTCCGACTAAAAAAGATATTTTAGGTTTTATCAATGACCTTCAAAACAACAATGCCCGGGTTCCTATGGTTCGACTCCTGGATTTTTTAAAGCCTTTCAGAGTTTCATTGTTGACCCATTATTTAAAATATTGTCCCACTCATTTGATTCCTTTCGCCTACCAGGTTACATGATGAACACTAAAATTGTGTAGATTTTGAAGAAGGGCAAGCCGCCAGAGAATTGCTCTTCATATAGGCCTTTTGCATTATTTGATGTGGAAAGAAAACTCTGGCTAAAAGATTAGAGCATATTCTACCAGACTTAATATCGATGGACCCTACTAGATTTATTTTGGGTCGTAACTCTTCTAACAATGTCAGGAGGCTGTTGGATCTCATTCAGCATGGCACAAGTTTGAAATCCAAGGAGGTGGTCGTCTTTCTGGGTGCCGAGAAGGCTTTCGACAGAGTTGAAAGGCCTTCTTTACTGGAGGTTCTTGCTAAATTTAATTTTGGGCTTTAAATTTATTAAATGATCTCTTATATGATTCCCGATGCGCTTCTGTTTTTAGTAACGTGTGGAGCTCCATTACATTTCCAACTGTGCGTGGCACCCGTCAGGGGTGCCCATTTCGCCTTTTCTGTTCGTGCTTGTCATGGAGCTCTGGGTTATTAGGATTGATAATTCAGTTTTCAAAACCATAAAATTTCCCTTTATGCCGATTATCTTTTGTTATTTTTAAGCAAACCTGAGATTTATATCGTCAAAGTCGTTGAGATTATCAAAACCTTTGGGCGGATCACTTGCTATTAGATCAATTACTCTAAATTGGTAGCCATGCCTTTAACACTCAAAACCTCCTGGTCTACATTTAGTTCTGCTCCTTTTCAATGGTCTGTATCAGGGTTTGTATACCTCGGCATATTCATCACTACATCCCTGACTGGTCTGTACAAATCTAATTTTATTCCTTAATTTGCAACATTAAAGATGATCTAGCACGTGGAACTAATCTCCCGTTATCTCCTCTTGGTTGGGTAAAACTTTTGAAGATGAATATACTTCCTCGATTGCTTTATATCTTTCTGAGGATTCCAGAACTTCTGACCAGAAAATGTCTTTCCTCATTGTACAGTTCTATGTTCTATGGAAAAATAAACGTACCAGACTAAAATTACATAACTGCAACTTTGACCGGGGGAGGGTGGTTTGGCGCTGCCAAATATTAAATATTACCAACTGGCTTGCCTTGGCCGCTATATTTGTAAATGGTTCAGGACTGACCCTTTATATGTTTTTGAAAAAATTGGTTTCGGGGAAAAAAATGGGCAATTTCCTTGTTCAAAATACATTAAAATATTGAGACGTATTAGGATGATATATTCTCAGTAGGACTGTTTCTTGCTATTTTCTCCTATTTAAACCCAGACTTCCCCCTGGGTCATGAAGATCGTGCATTTCACTTATGGTCATTCAAGGGCATCTCAACAGTTGAAGACTTGGTGGATAATGTTACGGTTAAATCTTTCACTCAGCTCAATGAGCAATATGACCTCCCTACAAAAAACTTCTTTAGGTACTTGCAAATCCGTAGCTTTGCGCTCTCGGAGGTATAGACACACCCGTCAGGGTTTTTTCTCGTTCTGCTTTAGAAGTTGTGGTTGAGATCATTTGGCTGTTTATCCACCAACAAAATCATAGAAATTAATGATACAATGATATTACAATGATATTGTAATTAATGTAAGATCTCCGAGGGCTCATATTTCCTTTGTAAAAAAATTTTGGGGGACTGTCTGTAAAGTAATCTCATAAATATTTGCTATTTGACTACAAACCCTTGTCTTGTGCCCTTGGACTACATTTGTCTTTAAACCTTAAACGATTTATGTTGAAACTGCGTGACACTCTTTTATTTGAGGCCAAAAGATGCATTCTGACCCAGTGGATTTCAGACAAACGCCCTACAACTCTCATTAAATTAATAAATGCCCTAAAGAAATAAAATATGCAAAGATATTATTTGTTCTTTTTTCTTTTCTTTGTGAGGACATTAAAAGACAGATAAGGTATATTCTGGCCCAAGACCAATCCCTCTACCAGGTTTCATCGAAATGCATTCAGTAGTCTTTTTTTTTTTGGGTGTAATCTAAATCAAACAATCAGCAAACAAATGGGCACAACTGAAAAACTTAACCTCCTTACTGAAGGTAAAACTACAATTAGACCTATGCTGTCGTGCTAGCAAATGTATATCCCTGAAAAGTCCCACCTCCCCTGCATTGTACAAGCACTCCCCCTGGTTGAACTCCTCAAAATAAATGTTATGTCCACAGTATTTTTTGTAAAAAAATGCTTCCCTGGTGAGTTTAATATGAAATATTAGAGTTAAATATGAACTGTTAGAGTAAATTATGAGATATGAGATGAGTATTTCCAGAGAATATGAAGACATATTTGATATTAAATGCATACATTTAAGTTCTAAAATATTAGCTATTACAATAAAATATGATATTTACGTGATAGATCTCCTCGTGTTGATTCATAAGCACCAAATTTGAGGTAATTCAGACCATTTATGAAGTTGTCCAAAAAACTAGTGAGTAAAATAGGAATTATGAGGCTAATATAATGATAGATATCTTCTAACCGATTCATATGCAACAAGTCTGGACTACATCCGACCAACGGTTAAAAAATGATGGCCCGAAAAAAAAAATTCTCGCTAGTTTTGGATAAAACGGACATTTCCCAAAATCAATCAAGTTCTTTCTCAAAACCAATGGCCAATGGGAAATAAATTAGAAAATGATCCATGAAATAGTCATTGAGTTATCGCATTAACACCAAGGTTTTGCAGCAGCCGTGGTGATGAAGGTGGCGGCGACGATGATGATTTCATAATATATCAGTAATGACCAGCTAGAACTAATGTCCTTCCTGGACCCCCAGATAGGCATCAATTGGACACATAAGTGTTTATCATAGGAAATTAAATAACAGATTGGACAAAGCTGAAATATTTTTGCTTGTGTTCGGACAACAAGAATATTTCTACAAATCCTCTATGAGGGAGGATTATTGTGAAAAAGATTGAAAGACTCTGAGCTGGGATGCAGGAGGACATGTGCTCGGTGCTCCGTTTCCTCGGCCGATGTTATGACTCACACCGCAGGAGTTTATCAGGAGCTGGCAGCGTCTCACGCTTACAATGTCCTCCACCAGTACGCAGAGGAGCCCGGATAGATAATGGTTCCAGTGAGTGTTGTTGAAGTGTTAACGTCTCTCAGCAGCTCCCTCAGTGGGGGATCCAGCAGCCCACAGCAACACAACTGGATGTGTACGTGGGAAACTGTCTAATCAATGAGTGGGAGGTTGTAAGAAATATAAATACTCGCTGCAGTCATTTCTGTCTATTTAAAGTAGCGGATCAGTGGCTCTCACACTTCCTTTTTTCAGATCAGGTATCCCCTGATCTGCACAAAATGCTTTTATACAGATGTAGAACACAGCACTGCTTTCTTCTGCTGTACATCAGAGTCTGATTCATCGTGCAGCAAACTTACATGTTAAAACTAGGCCTCAGCTGTCGTCCCCAACAGAAAGGGTACATCCCCGAAAAGCTCATAATCCCCTGCATTGTACAAGAAATCCCTCTGATTGAACTCCTCAAATAAAATGTCAAGAGATTTCTGAAAAACACTGTTTTTCCATACAAAAACTCCCCCTAGAGCTTTAAACATGAACTATTTGTTCCTACTAAATATACAAGATAGACCTCATCGAGTCGATTCATATGTATCTAATTTGGACTAAATTGGACCAGTGTTAAAGTAATGTGCCAAAGCAATATATTTCATAACAAAAACAAATCCCCCCTTGTGAGTAAAAAATTACCTATTAGACTCAAATATGATAGACAAAAATAGATTTCCTTAACTTGATTCATATGCACCTATTTTGGACCAACAATAACCAACCCTTCCCAAAATAAATCCAGTTCTTCCTCACATTAAGGATTGTTGGAGTATACAGCTTGATAATGATCCATGAAAAAGTTTCTGAGTTATCGCGTCAACACGAAGATCTATTGTTGTAAATATGTTGTTATGAAATATACTGCTTTTGGACATGACTTAAAAACTGCCTGCAGGATTTGATTTGTACCTGTTTAGAGAGGAACATGATACGAATGACAGCAGCAAGGTGTGTAGTAGAAGTGACAGATGGGTTCAAGGTGGTGGTGGGACTGCACAAAGGATCGGCCACGATCCCCTTCTCGTTTGCTATGGTGATGGACAGGCGGACATATGAGGTCAGGCTCACGGACTCTGCGTGGGCTAAGATGTTGGTGGATGACATTGTGATCTGCAGATAGAGCAGGTAGCAGGTGGAGTGGGTGGAGAAGAGTTCCAGGAGTTATATGATAACAGAAGAGCCGCAGCAAGAGTGAAGGGAAAGTTTTCAAGATGGAAGTGAGAGCAGCTTTAATGTATGGTTCATAGACAATGGCACTGACAACAGCATTTTTCAATTGTGCAACTTTGCTTTACTTAGATTCTTTATTCTCGTATATTTTATGAGGCACCTTGTAACTTCATTTATATAAATGCAATACAAATTAAGTTATTATTATTATTATAAAACCTGCAATTCCATTTTGTGCTTATTTTATTAGCACCATGTGTATTTTTATGTTATTCTAAAGCTGCAGTTTTTCCTAAATACAAATGATGTCATTAATAACAACTAAAGTGTCTTGTTTCATATCTATCTCAAGCACTGCAAAGTTTTCCTTTATCACTTCCTGTTGTACCGCTTCCTGAACAGGTTTCACTCTTTTTTGGTTTCCAGGACATTAAGTATAGTTTACTTCCTGTTTCATCACTGAAAACATTCTGTGGTTTTAGAGTCTTAATTTAAAAAAAAAAAGTTCATCTCGGCACTGATTTGTGATGATATCATCAAACCCGTTTTAGTTCTTCTTTAGGAAGCATTGATCTTTGTTTATGTTTAATCCTCCTCCAGGATGAAAATGACAACCCACCTAAATTCAGCAGGTCGTCCTACATCGTCAAAATCCCAGAGAACCTCATTGCCGGTGAGTCTCTTCCACAGTTGTTTGGTTTCTAGACTCTAAACTCTCCAAACAGCCCAACTATCTCCTGCAGCATCTGCAGTGTGAATTTTTAGCATTTTCAATAAATAGCTTTATGTCCTCAGGGGTGAATGTTTTTTTATGTTTTATTTTATGTGCCTCTACTGTCCCATCCGCTGTGATTTTGCATAATGTTTTTAAAAGCTCATTCAGATCTGCTGGATATTGACTATTAAAGAAGAAACCACTTGCTGCTGTGGTCCTGCATGTTTGCATTCACTCGCCTCTTTTATTCCAGACAATAGATGAGATTCCATTTGCCGGAGGGGAATGAGATGTTTGACCGCCCCACACTCTCTCTCTGAGCAGAGCAGAGTAGACGTCGGACACCGTCTCTTCTCTGTCTTAGTCTCACTCGATTGTGAGCACACAGATGAGCAGCTCAGACCAACACTGAGGTTTAACACTGGAAAAACAAAATCATCCCTCAAAAATGAACTGAAAGAGAGTTATCAATGTAATGTGTTTTTGGCTTCTAATAAATTAAAGAAAAATCAGTCAATAGAAAAAGGCAGAATTTGCTTGTAATTTTTTTGAAACAAGACAGGATATCTATAGTTGTATCAACTATATAGCTATTTCACGGATCATTTTCACATTTAATAACAACATAAGCCTTAGTGCGAGGGAGAACGGGATTGATTTCGGCAAAATTTCAGTGGTATACATCTGAGTGTGGGGGTAGCTTTCAGACCATTATTTCTCAACCATTGGTTCTATTAGGCCAAATTTGTTGCATATAAATAGATTTGAGGAGATAGTATCTTTGGTATATCATAAGTATTTACATTTATATATTTTTTGTATATCATATTTTACTCCATAAAAAATTATTTTACATAAAAAACTCCATAAAAAATTATTTTTTTAATGAAATAATATGTTTAATAATTTGGAAATAACTACCTAATCGATGGTCCAATTTAGTCCAGATGTAGTGTACATGAAACGACTCGGGGAGACTTACTTTGTTTATATATCATATTATACTGTAATAGCTCATAACTACCACTAATGGGACCTATTTTTTTAAAGGAAAAGTTGGATCGGGAGGATTGTTTGTACAACACAGGGGATTCAGGGTGTTTCAGGGATATACCTTTTCTTGAAAGGGATGACAGGAGATCTTAAAATTAGCTGGAAATTCTAATTTTGAACTATATTTTACTAATATTAGGAACTGTTGTGTCCATAATGCTTAAAAAATAAGTTCCAGATGAATCAGATTTATAGTTCTAATGCTGACATTGTTCTACATTAAAGACATCACATGCTTTATGTAAGATTAGAATTTAAATTTAAGCATTTAAGATCAAATATGTCTTTATGTTAGCTAAAAATACTCATCTTGGGCATTTGAGACATTTTTCAAAAATATTCAAGATGAATTGTCCAAAAACAAGCCAAGTGATTGTGTCTAATACTTTGTTAAGACTTTGAGTCTTTGCAGTGAAGGGACTATGTATGAGTTTCTCAGTCATGATAAGTGAGGGTTCTCAGACCAGTAGTGTGAGCTCAGGGTCAGCGCTGCGAATCTGCCCAGCCACTCATCCCCCTGCCTGTCTGTCGGAGTTTTGATCAGACCTGCTCCAAACACAGGCTTTGCCAAACATGCTG
The DNA here is from genome assembly GCA_009660295.1 of Lophius piscatorius. Classification (NCBI taxonomy): domain Eukaryota; kingdom Metazoa; phylum Chordata; class Actinopteri; order Lophiiformes; family Lophiidae; genus Lophius; species Lophius piscatorius. The sequence continues at coordinate 15,070 of VRLP01005841.1, forward strand.
ATAATCCAATAATCCATAAACCCACTCCCTGCCATGCCATCAGTTGAGCTGTGGATGTGGACGGAGCTGGTGAAGAAATTAGTTCTCTGAATGTCATCTCAGTCAGTGTCTGCTGTCTGTCAGTCTTTCCTCTTCTGAAGAATTCACATATTTCTCCCATGACTCTCAGCTCATTTTTTCTCTACCACTCCATGAGTAGCAACTTTCTTTCGGTCTAGCTCTTTTCATCCCTACCTCTCCTCCACAGGGGCCACTGTGCTGCTTGTGAATGCGACTGATTTAGACGCCTCCCGGGAGTTTGGCCAGGCCTCGCTTATCTACTCCCTGGAGGGCTCCTCTCAGTTCCGACTCAATTCGCGGTCAGGTGTGTGTATTAGTGTGTATTTTCTGGAAGTGCACATGCAATTGGGGCAGATTTTGTGAACTCTGAATTTTTATTTTATTTCAATTTTTTTATTTTTCATTCTGTTGTCAGTTCGTTCTAGACCATAAATCTTGTGCATCTGTGTCTGTTTTTAGGTCTTTTTGACATCCATGCTGCCATTAAGAAGCTTCTCACGTTTTTGCTGTGATTTCATGTGTCTTTCAGGAGAGATCACCACCACAGCGCTCCTGGACCGAGAGCTCAAATCAGAGTACATCCTTATAGTCAGAGCTGTAGATGGGGGAGTGGGACCTCAGCAGAAGACTGGCATTGCCACGGTAGACATTTTCAGCATCATCCCTCTTATCCCACATATAGATGTTTGCTCATTATTCATTGGGGTTAAATTAGGCTCTGCAGAATGACTTCATGTTTTTAAACTGATGATTAAAGGTATCTACATCATAAATATTTCATTTCCTGTTTGCTCAGGTGAACATCACCATCCTGGACATCAATGATAACGTCCCCATGTGGAGAGACGAACCATACCACACCAACGTTGTAGAGATGAGCCCCGTAAACACCGACGTTATCTCTGTGAGTGGACTGAGTCTAACCTGCACTGACAGAACTGATTCTGACCATTTCTCAGTGTTAGATATATACATTTTTGGATTGATTTCTACATGTTTTAAAATGCTACATATAATTTTGTTAATATTCATTTTAAACTTAGATCGAAATAAGTTTATTTCGGTCAATTGAAATCACGTAGATGTGTATTCAGTGTATGTGCACTCACAGACCAATGCTGTCATGCAGAAGCAGGATGTCTTTAGCTTTTTTGTTTAAAACCTGGCACAATGATTGAGTGATAGTTAGCATCAGTGTTGCTAGACCTACGATAATTATCTTATTTGCACGATCATGCAATTATCAAAACTTACATTTATAGCCAAGTTATTTCATTGAAATTGAATTGAGCTAGCGGCTGTTAATTTGCTGTGTTTCCGGCTCCTCTTACGTGATATCTCTCCAGCCAATCAAAATGCTGAGATGACGAAGTGACGAATGAGGTCCATGCAACGCATCGTTTAACAATGAGCGTGAAACACAAGGATCAAGAGTAGGATTTAGGAGGGCGAAGAGGAGGAGGACATTAGAGTCAAAAAGGGAGCTTCATCGTCTCCATGCTTACAGACGTGTGGGAAAGGGAACCCTGTGACCCTTGATTGAGAAGCATGTAGAAGGTCAGAAGGAGGTAAATTGTGTCTTTGTGGATTTAGAGAAAGCTTAAACAGAGTGCAGAGCGAGGAATAGTCGTGTTGAATGAAAAATGTCTGGATTGAATGAGAAGTATGTTAGATTGGCACAGGATATGTATCTGGGCAGCATTACGCATGGATTCAAGGTGGAGGTGGGACTGCACCAAGGATCGGCCCTGAGCCCTTTCTTGTTATAGTGATAGACAGACCGATAGATGAGGTCAGACAGGAGTCTCCATGTACTGCGATGTACGCAGATGACATTGTGATCTGGTGGAATAAAACCTTGAGAGGTGGAGGTACGCGCTGGAGAGAAGAGGAATGAATGTCACTCGGAGCAAAACAGAATAAATGTGTGTGAATGAAAAGCAGGCATGTGTAATGCTGAGGATGCAAGGAGTAGTGGTGGAGAAGGTGCAGAAGTTAAGGTACTTTGGGTCAACTTTTTGGAGCAACTGGGAGTGTGAAAAAAGAGTTGAAGAAGGGAATTAAAATATGCAACAGAATTTACAATACTATATAATGAGCTATACATTTTAATATAATGAAAATGAATTCATCTGAAAAAAAAGATCTGAATTGGGACAAAAAATTCTATTTTTCTAAACTATCAATCATAGAAAAAGAAAATTTGTTTAAAAGTTGGTGCAAAATGATGAATAAAACAGCAACTTGTTTTTTATTTGATTACATAAATGCTCCTCAAGAATTTATTTCCAGAAGGAGCCTGATTTTCGGAAAAAAAAAATAGAAATTCAAGCATTGACATTAATTTTAATATGATGCAAATGTGATGATGAGAGAACAGCACAGTTTTTTTTGTTTTTTTTTTACCGTTTTGATGAATTACTTTAGTCTGTGGTTTAATTTGCTTAACTCTGAGTTTGCAAACTTCAGTTATGCTAAACAGTGGTTTAATTTCTGAAATACTTCCCAGGCAGAGTGATAAAACGTTCAGATAAAAGATTGTAGTAGTAAGATCATTTTCATTGGAGGTGTTCTTCACAAGTGGACAAATACGTCTCCTCCTCCTCCGTCTATGGATAAACATGAATAACTGCGTAGGTCGTCCCATGATAAACACCCAGCTGTTAGCCCAACCTCTCTCAGTGTCCTGCTGCTGTCTTCTGCAGTGTGTTGTTGCTAATTAATACTTGATTGTCCATTATTTAAAGTCAGTGAGTGTAATTAAGGGAGTCCGAAGTGTAATTAAAATGTAGCCCGCAGTCATATGCATACCAAATAATGCAGCTGTTGAGCAGGAATGCCTGCACTAACGCGTATGGCAGAGGAGGTGGTAGGAACAGAGACATGAAAAGGAAAGAGAGGTTCATAATGCCCGTGTTCAGCTGCAATCCGTTGGCTTCATTCATGGTGCAGCTGCTCATTCCAGGCATTCTGTATGTGTCTGACTGTGAGGGGTGGAAGTAACAATGCAATGATAAAACTGGAGGTGATTATGATGCATTTGAACTGAAAAATGGAGAGCTGAATCCTCATTTGATTTGATAAACTTAGGTTTTATTTGAAATAGTGATTATCCTTTCATAGGTTGCATCACCATCTTGCTTTCATCGTTTACAGCTTGAAATTTTTTTTACTTTCAGATGAACCTTTTCTGCAGTGAACAGGCAACTGTTCCTCCAACTCACTCAACTTAGAACTTGACTGGATTCTTTCCTTAACTGAAAACGTGTAAGAAATACACCCAAGTATAGCCGCAGCAGAGGGAGTGGGCAGCTTCTTTCGGCGGAGGTTTGGGCTGGGAGTAACAAACATTTAACTTTTCTTCGTCTGGAAGTGACAAAGATAAGCAAGCAAGTTGAGACTGCTACACTTAAATGATAAATGCTCATTTAGTAGACATTTTTATCCTTTCATAACTGTTTTAATCAAATTAGCATTAAATTAATTAAATCAAATGACTGTATAAGACAACATTTATCAGTTCACATGCATTTTTATCGCCACCAGCTGTATAAGTTGATTGCCGATACTTACCATCCCTCATATCTGATTGCTTTCAGTCCTGTAATTCATTCCAGTCTGCTCAGACTGTGGTCATGTTTGTCCAGCCCACTCAAACATCAGAATAGCCCGCTGTGTTTGCTGTAATCCCTCACATTCAGCTCCTGCACAGACGTACATCTGGCCCAAAAAAACGTCTGACAGTCTAACGGGAATCCAATTAAATACAGTTAATATATTTATTCAGCATCTTTGAAGTGTGCACTGAACTGATCAGTTCACCTGCTTAGACCTGTCTCTCCAACGGTTACCTGAACAGTGTGGCTTCAAACGCCGATCCATCACTTCCCCTTAATAATTTAAAACTCTCAAACCTTTGTTCCAATAATGAGCAATTAACGAGTTTCTCACAGTTTTAGTCAGCACGCTGAATAATTGATCAACTCTTTTAAAATCAGAGCGAGTTTCAGGCGGGCTCCGGGTCTCACGCATTTATCACCTGCTGCCACTTTGAGTCAGGAAAGGGACGGAACCATTTTTCTGTAGCTGATTGATGTGTTAAAGGATGGGGTTGTGTGAGAAGGTGTCCCAAGGGTGGGAGGATATGTTCTTATTACTATTACCATTTCAATCATTAGAATTCTGTGTGCCAGTGTGCAGCAAAGACTATTACTCAGCTAACTACTACTACTTGTTCTTCTTCTTCTTCTTTTTCTTCTTCTCCCTTCTTTCTTTGACAACATATTTTCCAGGTATCAGTCCCACACTTTTAACACCCCATATGCAAATTATATATAAGCTTGATCAGGACTACTCTACTACGCTTTCTGTTTTGCAGTTCATTTAAAAAATTCACAAAACATTTTTTGCCTCACTGGGGAGGTGTTTCGGGCATGTCCATCTGGGAGGAGACCCCGGGGCAGACTCAGCACACGCTGGAGAGATTACATCTCTCGGCTGGCGTGGGAACGCCTCGGAATCCTCTTAGAGGTGTTGGTGGATGTGGCCGGGGAGAGGAAAGTCTGGGCTTCCCTGCTGAAACTGCTGCCCCCGAGAACCGGACCTGGATAAGCGGTGGATAACGAAATGAAACCAAACAAAACATTTTTTGCCAAAAAATTGCAAGAAATATCTAGAAACAATACTTCAGTCAGCTAAATCTGTAACTATGACATTGCGGCAATTCCCAATGCAAAAATGCAACACATATATGACTCATATTTTGGCTATGGTGCAGGTTTAAAGAATCACTAATTCTACTACTAGTTGGTGTAGCTCCATTGTTCCTGGTTCAATCTGCCCCAAACTTCACCTTGTTCAACACCTATTGTAGTTAATGTAAGAAGTGTATTACATTTGTTTGACCAAAAATATGTATTTCCGAGTTCATGAGATAGCTTAGTCAGAAAAACAGTTGTGTTTTCCTCTCACTCACGAGAGTTATATTTCATGGAAGCAACCATGTTGTGTCTGTTTAGTTCAATAAATGTTTATTTTGGTCTTGGCTTAAGGCATCGGGCGATAGTCACGCGTCTAAGCAATAAAGATTGTATTTTTATTTATTTGTTGACTTTATGCAGACAAGGAGACTGCATTTTCTGGAGCCTCTTCGGATCTGCTGGATTTTTCTCTGTTTGTCCTGGATTTGTTGAATCAATGTAGAATGTTTCACGGATATAAGATGATGCGTCTGAAATGCAGTCAGGCTGGCTTTGTGCTGACCCGAACACAGACAAAAAATAATGTCTTGTTTTTTATAAATAAGAGATTGCTAAATTGTTAATTCAGAAAAACAGGGCAATTATTTTTCCCTGTGAATGCTATAAACTTCCACAATGCAATAATAATACTACTGGATGTCTTAAAGAATCATACATTGAAACAGTCCAGGTTCATACAGTGAAACAGTCCAGGTTCATACAGTGAAACAGTCCAGGTTCATTAAGTGAAACAGTCCAGGTTCATACAGATGCTTCAGTTTGATGATGGGACACATATCACATTTCTACTTATTTCTACCGTCACTATTTCATTATAATTTATTCCTCCTTCTTTGTAATTAATTTCCTCTCTCCTGCCCTCCTATTTTCTCTCTCTGCCTCTCTCTCCACATCTTCATTCTACCACACAGACACATGGATCCCGTCTCTTCAGGTGTTTTGTTAAGAGTTCAGGCCAAACAACATTCATAAAATTTATTTCCTGTCCAGGTTCTGGCAATGGACCCTGATAACGGGGAGAATGGGACGGTGATATACAGCATCAGTCCGGAGAACCCTTTCTACACAATCAACAGCAGCACCGGCAAGATCCGCACCAGCGGGGTAACCCTGGACCGAGAGAGCTCCAACCCCAGGGACGCAGCCCTTATGAGGACCATCATCATCTCAGCTGTCGACCGTGAGTAACGGCTGGGATGTCAGTTCACTTTGAATCTGTCTGACTCATGAAACCATCTGTGAGTGTGATTACATTTCATTATTATCTGCAGATGTGCTCCACCCAGAGCGATTTGCTGTAATTCTCTCAGCCTCATTTCTCAACTTTTATTTCGACCATGAAACTTTTTTGTGTCTAATAAATCCCCTGACTGTCTGCTGTTTATTTTTATGTCCCTCTGGCGCCCTCTTCAGGCGGAACACCCCCACTGCGTGCTTCAGCCAGCACCACGGTGTTTGTCAACCTGCTGGATCTCAATGACAACGACCCCACCTTCCTCAACCTGCCCTTCATCTCCGAGGTTCCAGAGGGTCTGCCAATCGGATCCTCTGTGTTCAAGGTAAAACGCCAAAATTCCATCAGACAATGATTACCTTCAGAAAAAGGAAAATGATTCAATTCCATTTTCAGATTTTACTGGTGGAAATTCTCCAACGACCACCATTCTCTGTGCTGAAAGTGCAGCTATTCTACCCATTAAATAAACTTCTTCTTTGTTACTGTGTTTCCCTCTGGATCATTTTCACATGCATCCAGTCCCATAGTTCTCACTGCAGTAAGCGAATAAAAGACTAGCATGTGCAACTTTTGATCAGGGTTTCTCTGATGTTTGATATAGTTATAGGTATAGTTTTACAGTTAACAGTAACAGTTTTGCAAAAAAGTAAATAAATGAATGGTTAGCCGTGGTAAAATGGCCAGTGCTTCACACTCTTCACCATCCACCATTTTTCTGTCCTTCAAATAACAATCTGGTGCATCTGGTATCCAGGTCCAGGTGGAGGATCCAGACCAGGATAAGAATGGTTTGATAACGATGGCGCTGCAGATGGGAATGCCTCGCCTGGACTTCTACCTGAACATCTCCACTGGTGTCCTCACTTCCACTGTAGTCCTGGATCGTGAGCAGATCGGACAGTACCACCTGAGAATAATTGCGTACGATGCAGGGAAGTTCCCGCGGACCTCCACCTCAACCCTCACTGTCGCAGGTGAGTCTGCATATGGCCGATGATGATGTGAAGACGGGCTCTGATTCCTCTATGCTGTCTATGAAACAGTCATTATGGCAGACTGTTGATCACTGGCTGAGAAGGACGCCGCCACCGAGGGGTGTGCGATATGTATCGCCTACGATAATATCTTATTTGTTGTTTTAACGATGTGCAAGCTCCCGTTATCGAGTATAAAAAACGATCCAAACCACAAAAATCAGGCGTCATGCAGTAGGAGAGCTCACTAACGTAGATGTCAGCAGCACGTTGCATTGGGTTACATTGCATGAAATGTTTAATGGACTTGGACAGTAGTTGAATATTATATATATATATATAGTTTTTTGGATGTCTCAAATATAAACCCTACTCCAGTCTATTAGTATTATAGTTCATTCATGCACCTTACAGCAGTGAATGTTCATTCAGATTCTAATGTTCATACCCCATCTTCATGTTGTGAAGTTCAATTATGAGTGTTATATTTCTGTTGGATTCATGTCTTGTTTGCATTAATGGGAAGTGTAGGTTACTTGATGTCAGCAATATTTTCACTGGTATTTTCAATTTCTTTTGTGTTGTTTGTACTTCAATGCTTCAGTTTGAAGTAAATAAATAAGACCTGCTTTCTTTAATGTGTTGTTTCCACTACAATCATTAGTAAACAACAGTTTACCCTTTAACAAGAGCGATGAAGTTTAACACAAGACTTTTTTTACAAACAATTTTAAAGGATGACAAATCTCTCCTAATTATCGTTATCTGCAAAACCCCAGAAAATACTGAGATACTCATTGTTGTCAACATTGTTCACCACTCTACCACCTGCTGGTGGCACATTGGCAATCCCATGGGGCTGCTGTGGAAAGTATATTTATACTATTGTTCTTCGCTGCTCTGTACCTGCACCTAACCTGCTTTTTAAGAAACTTCATCGTGACACTGTGAGAGGATGCAAGTTCACACATAGATGTTGCATAGCCCAAATAAATATCATCATGATTGAAACATGATTGAACTCTAACCAGATTTACTCAGTCCACCACAAATTATCAAAATATACTTTTCTTATTCTAAAAATCTGACCGCTTTATTCATTCCCTTTGGACACAAACTGCCGTGAACTTAATATCTGAATAAAGTTTCCTGAACAATCTTGAATTTAACAGAGGAGCTATTCAAAAATATTTCAACCGTCCGGTTGTCTTCAGGTGAAATATTACCTGTTTTTATATAAAATAAATAGTTCTTCTCATTGTTTAATGTGGAAAAAAATGGGATGAATGAATTCAAACTATGCTCTATGCACTAGTATTAATATTATTATTATTATAAAAACTATGAGACATATATAACACACTATGCAAATGAATTATTTTTATAAAATTGAAATATAATTATATCATAGATATGTATATATTATATAGATAATATATGTACATCTATATATTGTGATTGATAGAAAATGATATATACATATTGATAAATTACAAAAATAAAATTGACACTAATTACATGTTTAGAAAAAATAAATAAAAGTTATAGAAGAATTTCAAATGAAAATGTGAAAATTGTTAGGATCTGACTTGATACTGATACTCATATTTTAGTAAAACGTTTCAATTTTCTGGCATGACAGCAAAGTGTTTCTGTTATAAATATTTATATATTTTTTTCTAATCATATAATAAGTGTCAATTCAATGAATTCATTAATTGATAAATTAGGTAAATAATTAATTTCAAACTAATAGATGCTGCTTTCAAGGATTTATAGGTGTTTTAGTCATATTTATAGCATGTATTGTAAAACCGGGGAATAGAACTGAGTTCTACATGTGCTGCCATTAGAAATATGAAAACGAAATACTGTCAAAACAGTATCCTGAGAAGCACCAGTCTGTGTTCATCCATCAACGTACCTTCTCTGATCATCTCTCTGCTCAAAACATTTCATAATATCTGTTTTTTCTGTATCTCAAAAACGAGATATAACTTTGAAATGATGTCTACTGACTAGAATTTCCTAAAGAGGCGTGTAATACCTGCAGTTATGAGTTGATTATGAAGGTGTAACACAGAATTGTGAGATAATGTTTACTGGATGCTTTATAAGTAAAATGAGATACATTTTAAATCTGTCTTCATGAGCATTTATCTGTGTGTCCTCATCCCTGTTTGTCTGTCTGTCAGTGCTGGATGTAAACGATGAGACGCCCACCTTCAACCCTCGCGTGTACAATGTTTCGATGAAAGAGAGCGTCCCCAGAGACCACACAGTGGAACGCCTCAGCTGCTCTGACAACGACGCTGGCCTCAACGCCGAGCTTAGCTACTTCATCACAGGTCAGAGGTCACAGTGTTAAGTAGTCCTGGGGACTATTTACACGTTCAGCACCTGTTCATAACATGTGTAACTTTATGGAGGTCAGCATGCTGCTTTCAGTATTGTTCTACCAAATGGTTATTGTAAGTTGAGTCCCGCCTGAGTTACATCCCCAAAGTAAACCTTAAATAGCTCCACAACTGTCAGGTGTATTTCCAGAACCATGTTGTCTATGGACAGTTATGGTCATTGTCAGTAACACTCTACCTGTTACTATGTGTGAGTAATCTGTCATTAAACACAAATAGTACCAATATTTATATCCTCACCAGATTTTTGTTTTTCTTTTATCAAAAAAAGGCCATGACGTCATTATATTACAGAAACACCATGAAATAAAACAATCCTTGAATTTACTCAGAAACTCTTTGATAACTACTGCACCACATTTGATAGAAATAACACAAAGTTCATGTTTCTCTACACAGTTTTTGTTGGGTATGACCGGGAGGGCACTCAACTTTGCAGAGATGGATAGCCAATGCATCCAAAATGTGCCAAAAATGGGATTTTGGCACAAAAACTCGGTGGAGGCCCGATTATGGGCCTTAAGGCGAGAGGAAGTGAAAGCTGTGCTTTCTGTGGATTTGCGAATTAAATTTGCTGTATTTGGAAACATTTTGGTGTTCTATATTTTTAGGTGGTAACCAGGATGGTAAATTCAGCGTGGGCTTCAGAGACGGCGTTGTTCGGACGGTGGTTGGCCTCGACAGAGAGACCCAGGCAGCCTACACTCTGGTCGTGGAAGCCATAGGTGATGTCATCGCTCTATATGATGATAGAAACACTTTTATCATCCCCTTTGTGTGTCTGTGTGTGTTTCTAATAAGAGGACTGATTCTGATTCTGCTTCTACGCCTCAGAGCTGCTCTTTTGTGTTGCTGAAGAATAATCAATGCCTGCACAGCTGCAGGGATTTCACTCAGTTTCTCAACTTCCTTTGTTCCTGTTCGTAAAGAAAGAACAAAAACCTAAGGTTTTCCTGTTTTGAAAACCAGTGAGTTGAGCTGGCTTATTTTATCTGAGCAGGGGTAATGTAAAATGTTGCATACCTATTGTTAATTCACGAAATCATCATCAAAGTTCTGATGAGGCAAGCTCAAATCACTCCTCCGGGCATCAACCCCAAAAACCAGCATTAACCTAAATAGTGGTTTTGTTTTTCTGCACGTAGACAACGGTCCTGCAGGCAGCCGGAGAACGGGCACAGCCACTGTGTTTGTGGAGGTGCAGGATGTGAACGACAACAGACCCATCTTCCTGCAAAACAGCTATGAGACCAGCATTCTGGAGAGCGTTCCCAGAGGAACCAGCATCCTTCAGGTGGAAAACACACACTCACTGTCACACAGCAGCCGTCAAACTTTATTTCTTAAAGTCACTAAACACAAAGCAACGTCACAGATCGGTCTCTTTTTGGCTCAGGTCGCCCTCGTCTCATCATGATTTAGTCACTCCTTTGCAGATGTGCAGGAAGTCCTTGTTTACCATCTTAATGCACATAAATAGTGAGCAGTGTGAAGCAGAGGGATGATACCTGCACCCACAGGTGCAACTGTGATTGGACATCATACAAACATTATAAGACACAAGTTTGGCTTAAATATTAGTCATTGTTGGAATTAATGTCTTATGATGGAATATCAGGCCTACAGATTATCCTGATATTTCTCTAATGGATCAGATGAATGGAAACATTCTAACCTCCCTCCTGAAAAAGAAAATCAAAAAATGGAGATGACGAGATTGAAGTCACAACACAATGAAAAAATAGTTGTAATTTAATAAGAAAAAAATTGTAATCTTATGAGAATACATATATTTTAAAAAATACATATCTTTTAAAAGATAGAAAAACATTTTTTTTTATGACGATATTCTTTCAGTCTCAGATTAAGATATTTTTTTATTTCTTCGTGGCTAGCCCGTCTTGTCCGATCTACTGTAGCACAAAACTGGTGAAAACGTTTGTGACAGTGACATCACACTGATATCAGAGTGATATCACAGTGACATCAGAGGGCTGCTTTGTCAGCAAAAATAGGACTACAAATTATTTGGCCCGTGGTTTTAATGTTATGGCTGATTTCATGCAATAAAATCCTATCTTCCTCCATGTGAGCTTAATGCTGAATCAAATCCTAGATCAGCCGCTCTGAGTGAACACTTCCACGATGGCTTCTTGATTTTACACTTTTTAACACTTATTTTGCAGCAAACTTTGTCCACTCAGCATCCACAGTACGTTCTCAAGTTCTCTGCACCGAGTATCAGCGATGTTGGAAGCTCACAGTCAGTGGGTCTCCTGACTCTCCCTGTCAGATTTCAGTGACATAGTCAAACAGACAGGGCATAGTGAGGTGAGGGTCCGCGCCGGCGTCCGGCTGTGGCATCTGGCGGCTCAGAGACTGGGACACGCGTGTGCTCTCGTTGGGCCGGCGATGAGGGGGGCGCCTGAAGGAGAAGTTGTATGAACGCCGATATGACCCCAGCCTCTTCCACACCTTTAGCTGGGGTTCACTCGACTGGCTTCTGCTGGGGGTCCAGCTCTCCCCTGCGCCACAGCTCCCCTCAGAGTCCCCGTCCTGCTGGGAGGGCCGGCACACCGCCAGGAAGGCCGCCACCCCTGCCAGCAGCAGTGTCAAACCCAGAACCACCATGATGGTGAATTGTGGGTCATAATCTGGAGAAGGTACTGGAGGGTGTGAGACAGGGGCAGGGATGGAGGTGGTTGTCAGATTGGACTGAAGGACGTTTTCCGTGTTGGAGGTGAAGGTGATGTTGAAGCCTGGTTCAGTGACGTTCATGTTGGCTTTACCCTGGATGGAAGAAACATCAGAGGGTCAATGGCAGGTTGTGTGCGTGTGTGTCTGTGTGGGTGTGTGCATCTGGTCATCCTGCAGCTCCCTAGTCTAAACAGTTTGATGAGGTTCATTTCCACTATGAGACACACACACACACAAACATTTTGTGATATTATGAGAATAATGTTATATTGATACAAGAGAAACGTTGTAATATTACGAGATTACTAATAAAATACAAATTTTCTCAAGAAATTATGACTTCATTCTCAGAATAATACGACTTGTGTGTGTGTGTGTGTGTGTGTGTGTGTGTGTGTGAGCTGTATGATCCTCATAAAGTGAAAATGAACCTGCTCATATTGGTTTGGCTTGACTGTCGAGGCATGGAGCCGCAGGATGACCACAGGCACACGCACACTCACCCATGCATGCGTGTCGAGTGTTTGGCATTTGCAGCAATTATGCAGCCATTAAATCAAGGACTACAAACATTCAACGCTCCACAGGCTTTCTTCACTGTAGGACAAATTGTTTTTTATTAAAATGACCCATGTAGAAAGCAAGGCATCTACCTTTTCTAATCCGGTCCCCAATTATCCCCCTCCTGACTCTTCGCACCCCACCCCCAGCGCAGTAACATTTGTAAATGTCATCGTCCTTAATTCAGCGGAGACAAAGCATGGCTTATCAGTTTGAGGGAAACACATTGGGACGTGAAATTATTTTTAAGAGCAAATGCCAGGAAAGCTGGGAAAAGGCCAGTGGAGCAGGATGGCTCGTTAGAGAGTCAGTTCATTAGTCAGCGCCTGCAAGCACATATGCCGCACACACACACACACACACACACACCAGCTTCCTTCCTCACCAACACAAACTGCACTGCTCACTCTCCTGATTAGGCCTGCTGCTGCAGAGAGTGAGGTTCTCTCCCTCGTTGTCGCTCCTCCAGATCTGACCGCTCAGCTAGTTTCAAACCCCGTCCTTTAGAAGAACCCATCGCTGAACCTTCTCTCAGCGGAGGAGTTTGACTATGCCCTCACATCTTCTCTGGTTCCTCAGAAGCATCTATGCTTATCAGTTCTGAATTGCTCTGTGATTGTTTATCTGCAAAGTTGAGGAGGAGCTTCAGTAGCAGCTCCTAAAGATGATAGATGTTCAGCTTCTGATAAGATAAGTCAGACTTAAACAAACACATGCCATAGAGAATGTGTCGTTACCCGGACACATCTAAAACCGCCGGAGGAGGGAAGATGTTACTTCAGTAGAGTTTTCATATACTTTTCTATTATTACACTAGAAACTTCTACCTTTATATAGTTTTTATGTGGATACTAGTACTTTTTACTTTGTAAAAAGTAAACTTTTTACTACTTCTTTCCATTTTTATACTATTTCTTTTATAGGGATACATTGGCTATCACACTTTTTACTCGTGCATGAATTGATTCATCTTATAGTATCCTTCCTTAAACAGAGGAAAGCTTAAGGTCTTGGGTTGGAATGGGCTTTCTTTTCATTCTTCTAACTTATTTTAACAGCAAGTTATTAACCACCAAAGACACTCTGACACATTGTGTCCCCTTTACGGGATGGCTGTCCCTATAGTTATCAATGGGGTTTCGGTAAAAAAGAAGTGTGATTTAAAAACGAAAATTTGTAGCTTTTTTATATTTAAGCCTGAGACAATAAATGCATTTTAAAATGGCTAGACTCGCCATCTTTATAATTCTAATCAAGGCCCTTTGTATTTGTTTGTTTTCTTCAAACCATGATTTTGAGCCACATTTATTGATTTGAGTTATCCTCTGTAATGACAATTAAAATTAAGGATTTTACAGTGTAGAAAACATTCCTGCTTTTACTGAAGCCATGATTTTATATTCAACATTGTAGGCGAACGGTCTGAACGCTCTCCATCTCCAGTGGAGCCTCTAACCTTCATCTAGCGAACCCTGTACCTCACTCAGAGACATACGAGTCACAGTTCTGAAAAATGTATACTTCTTCACCAGGAGTGCTATCGTCATGAGCCGAACACATAGGGTCCGTATTTCCTAGGAGCTCCTAGGAAGTACGGACCCTTTTCGGCCTTCTGGTTCCACTCCTCCACCTGTGGTGGGCTGGGGTGCAGTATTTGTGGGCACCTTCCTTTTCTTGGTGAATACGCTCTTTTTAGCATCAGCAGCCTTTCTCTTTTTTTCAGTCTCAGCTTTAACTGGTGTGTCAATAAGTACGGTTGCACTAGCCAAAAACTTCACCATCTGCAAATCCATAAGTGAAAAATACATTTTTCTCATACTCTGGGGTTTGAGTGGCCCACATGTGACATCCAAACGTCAGGGCAGTGAGACAACCATCCCCGCCTAACCTGCTGATAAAGATTTCATGCTTTCTACCTTTAGAATTAAAGCATTTCATGCTTTAATTTTAGTCAACTGAAAAGTTGACTAAAATTAAAGCCATGATCTTGGTCTTCTTGTTAAGTGTTTGATTATTAATTGCAAAATAACCTACAAAATTTTATGACAAAAACAACATTAACAGGAAAAATGATTCTAAAAATTACAGAATTCTTCCTTACATCAACGCTTTGTTTGTCTTCCACAAAATGGCCTGATGACGAGCATGACATCACGCCGAAATGTTTGATATCAACATGATGAAACAGCGCCCTCTAGGTTGGCTGTAATAACCATTGTGACAACTTTTGTACTTTTATACTACCACTTTTTTCTTTCTTATTTTTACTTTTATTCTACTAAGTTCATGCCTTTTTACATTTACTATTACCATTAATACATTATTCTTTTTTTTTAACTTTTATACTTTTATACATTTCTGGGTACTTGAGGACAGAAGTTCAATCAATACTTGAGTTATTTTTGACGCAGTAACTGAGCTTCTGCTGGAGCAAAGACCATCTGTGAATGGGCCTCCTCTGCAAACGTCTCTCAGCCTTTTATGAGTTCGACTCCACTGCAGACATGAAAATATAAGATCAATAGCAATCTAGTTGAAGATTGGAAGGAATGCGATTACATCTAAAACGCTGGTCATTAACATTTCTTCTTCAGATTAAGCCCGGAGTATAATAAAAATAAACCCCCGGAATAAAATCGTACTCACCCTCACTTTCAAACAGCACCTTCAAGCCAGAATCTGAGCTCAGAACTATTTCTTGGCTCCTCACACTTGTTTTCCCACTCAAACTGCTTCTTTCCCAGAGACAGAGGGGGAACGCTGGGGAGGAAGAGGGGAACACACAGGTTAAGAAAAGGGGGTTTAATGTGGAAGACATCATTTTGCTTAAAATATCTCACTGTTGTTTTAATCCTGGGGACTCAAAGACGACGGCAATCCTTCTTGGCCGAGTGGAGGCTGGGTGTAGAATCCCTCAGCGCTGTCACTCACAACATCTGGGTCTGCCATGTACTCTTAAACTTAATTCACCCCTTTTATGGCCTAAGTGGTGCAGTCCGCTGTGTTATACCCCATTCATTTCCCACCAATCTGACCCCCCAGCCTCTTTTCTCTCCCTCTCCCCTCTCCTCCTCCTTCTCCTCTTCTCTCTTTATGAAGCTAATGAGAGTGAAGTTGGGCCCCTCTTCACAGGGGGAACAGGAGAGAGAGCGGCAGAGGACACACACTGTGGGTGTGGGTGGGTGTGTGTGTGTGTGTGTGTGTATGTGCACGTACATGGGCTCCAATGTCTGCAGTTGAATATGCACTTTGTGCCGTCTGACTCATCTCCAGAGGAGCGGGGTGTGACGTGAAGCCTGCCTCATCCTGGATTCACACGTCTGTCCTACGACACGGCCCATTCACATCCCAGCTTGCTCCAGTCTTTATCTGTGCTCCATGTGGAGCCCTGATGTCTGTGCCAGGTTTCGGGTTTGGGTGAGTTTGGCTCTCAGCCTGTGACGGCGAGGCTGACAGCCAGACCACACTGAGGTTGTTGTGGCAACAACATGCTGGCTACCAGAGGATGTGAGAGGAGGAAAACCGATTAACCTGTTGGTTGATGGCATGTACAGCGTGTCATGTGACCTCATGGGGTCAACAAATTGCAGCACGCTGGCCAAATCTGGACTGAAGGAGCTTCCGTCTGGACTGCAAAGCCTTTTGACATAATAGAGAGACCTATTATTCCGGCGACAGGCGATTAAATGACTGAATCGTTTTTTTATTCAAAATGTATCGCATATATCAGTATTTGCTATTAAAAGCATTCCAAATTGGTTGAAATGAAATCTTTACTATTATATTACTAAAAAATATGCAGATAGATATTAAAACCTTAGAGGCACATCGTGTGGATTTAAGGTCTATTTCTGTATAAAGAAATAAATAGAATTTGGAAGGGGCCAATTTTTTTTTTTTGCATACAATCAGCTGAAAATAAAATTAGTTTGTTTGTTTTTTAATTCATTTTAAGTTAGTTTGGAAAAAGTAATTTTATCTCCTTAGGAGCGGGTCCTCACTTTCATTAAAGGGCTTCTGTGTTTGTAGTTGTTGCTGGAAATTGCGTTTTGACAAATGGAAGATCATACTTATTATTTAGCGCAAATAAGTAACGGAGCATGAAACCTCGCCTTTGTAGCAAACTTGATGAGACAAACATGAGCAGTCATGAGGCGTTTAGAAGTGAACCAGGGGTCAGTGCAGTCCACTCTGGGGTTTCAACCCGGCAGGAACCAAGAACCGCACAGGGAAGGTGGCTGGCAGCTTTGGCCATGAGCTTTGGCGCATCCCATCCTTGGGTCATGGATGGAGAGCTCACTGCACCTCTTCTCCCGGGGAGCGATCTCTCCTGATCTGCCGACCGTGGCCTGCAGAGGTGATTTCCCTTGGTCAAGTGAAAGATCTCACCAGTTTACCGCAGAGTCGGGTCTTCATGCTTACTGTTTTTGATGGCCAGGCTCAGAGTAAACATTTGGGTCAATGCCGTTTGCCCGGATTCAACTTGGCAGGTGAACAACAGCCGTAAACCTCATCTACTGGATGACACCTTTTTGACACCTGAAGGCCACCGTAGCCTTTTGGATAGCAGCTAGAGTACTGAATGTGTAAAATAAGTTGTAGTCTGGGAACTTCACCACCAGATACAACTAAATGTACACACTGGACCTTAAAAAGTCATCTACCAAACATTCCGAACGTTTATTTCACTGTTCATTCGACATTTAGGTTACAGAAAAAATGAAAAACTATGACCTGATAACTGGTGTGATTTTTGTGTCTCATTCTGAACACAGACGATTATTGTTTGCAAGAACATACAAATATAATTAAAATATTCTTGGTTGAAGAACTTAACCTGAGCAAACTAAAATCTGTTGTGTGTCATTTTGTACCTCTCATAGACGCACAGCTGCCCACCGTCTCTGTGTCTCACCTCTACCTGCACACTGTCTCTGTGTCTCACCGCTACCTGCACACTGTCTCTGTGTCTCACCTCTACCTGCACACTGTCTCTCTGTCTCTTTCACCTCTACCTGCACACTGTCTCTGTGTCTCTCTCACCTCTACCTGCACACTGTCTCTGTGTCTCTCTCACCTCTACCTGCACACTGTCTCTGTGTCTCACCTCTACCTGCACACTGTCTCTGTGTCTCATCTCTACCTGCACACAGTCTCTGTGTCTCACCTCTACCTGCACACTGTCTCTGTGTGTCTCTCACCTCTACCTGCACACTGTCTCTGTGTCTCTCTCACCTCTACCTGCACACTGTCTCTGTGTCTCTCTCACCTCTACCTGCACACTGTATCTGTGTCTCATCTCTACCTGCACACAGTCTCTGTGTCTCACCTCTACCTGCACACAGTCTCTGTGTCTCACCTCTACCTGCACACTGTCTCTGTGTCTCA
>VRLP01005842.1:0-33160 GCA_009660295.1 Lophius piscatorius
CTGTGTGAACCTGGACTGTTTCACTGTGTGAACCTGGACTGTTTCACTATATGAACCTGGAATGTTTCACTGTGTGAACCTGGACTGTTTCACTGTGTGAACCTGGAATGTTTCACTGTGTGAACCCGGACCTTTTGTGGGACCTTCTGGATATGTAGACGAACATGAATGAGTTTTAGATCCTATTATGAAGACTAGGATTGTCTCAGACCTGGTCCTGAGATGACCAGAGACAGGAGGGAAGTAGAGACTCTTCAGACCTTGAGAAGTCCCCCATCATTAGTCCTGTCCTTGTCCGTCTCCGGGTCTTTGTTCCAGGAGGAGACTGCGTCCGTCTGTGTTTGTCCGTCCCATAAACACAGGCCTTTTGTTTTTCTGTGGCGGACTCTGAGGAGGAGCTCAGTCCTGCAGTGGGAACCGGTTTCTAGTTTGTTTTGGAGGGATTGTAAATAGTTTGTGGCGAGCTGAGACCTCGGCTCCTCGCTGGGAGCAGAGAGGACGGTTTTCCCAGCTGTCCCCCCTCCATCACCGACTCCCCTCTCAGTTCAAAACAACACCCCTCTGCTGCAGCGTGGCGCCGAGCCTCCAGCCACAGGTCTCAACCTGCCAGGAGAGTCCTGGAGCGACGTGGAGAGTCCTGGCGCGACCTGGAGAGTCCTGGAGAGTCCTGGGGAACCCAGTAGAGGACTGCAGAGTCCAGTTTAATCAAAACTATCTTGACCTGAGATCCAGCGCCACACAAACAAACAAACAAACAAACAAACAAACAAACAAACAAACAGACAAGACGTTATAATTATGCTGATTTGGGGCCTTTTTAGAGATAAACTCGGTGACCCTTGACCCCTCCTGCTCCACTTTCTACCCCTAGCTGTCACTCACAAGCCCTTGTGGTCTTGAGGCTGGTCCTCGGGGGTCCCGACCCCCTTCCACACAGGTAATAAGGTATCGTCCGTCATGGTGGATCTGCGGTGTAAATCTACAGAAGGCTCCTTTAACTCTGGCGGGTCAGCGCTCCGCTGTGTCTCCAGCGTCTCTGTGGTTGTGAAAGTGGACCCAAGTTTGACTGCATCTCTGCTCAGACGCACTACAATGACTATATTCAGGAAATGCCAGCTCTCCGTGGGGCGCCAGCGCCAAGCGTCCGCGGCCCAGATGCTGACACCGGACTCTGAGAAACAACAGAGACAGAAATATTCACAACACCGCAATTATGTCTAAGCCAAACGGCATCGCTGCTGCAGATCCTGGTCTCTGCCAGCTCACAGCGAACATGATGAGAAACGGCCTCATGGTCGGATCCGTCCGGCTGACGGCGCCAGGTGAAGAACAATGGAGGTCAGTGGAAGTCGAAACCCGGGCCTTGATGTGGAGGTCCGGGTTTCCTCGGGTCTGTTGGGTTCAAACAGGACCGTCAACACCTTTAATACCATTTAAACGAGTTGAGGTGGGAAGATGACTCGTAGGTCTAAAAAAAGAATCAACAGAAATTCCTGGAGGTGATCGTTGACCACCGTAGTCCCAGAGAAGGACAAAGTCTCCCCCACCACCCATATAAAGGGGGCAAAGGTGTAACGGGGGCTTCTGAGGGGGCAGATGGAACGGACATCTCTAAGGACGGTGGACCTGTTGTGACGAACATTTGTTCGGCTCAAAGCAGCTAGTAGCGGTTAGCAGCTACTAACAGTTAGGAGTTAATATCAGTTAGCATCTGATAGCCATTAACAGCTACTTGATTTGTGTCCAGTAGCAGTTAAAAAGGTAGACGGATTGTAGGTAGTAGCACTTACCAGCTAGCAGCTATTTGTTAATGGCCACTAGCAGTTAGCAGCTAGTAGAAGATAGTAACTAGTAGCCAGTTAGCATCTAATGGCAGTTAAATTGTCAGTAGGTAGTGGCTGTTAGCAGCTAATAATAGTGACTAGCTGGAAATGTTCAGTAGCAAATAGCAGTTAGCAGTTAGTAGCGGTTAGAAGCTAGTAACAGATATAAACTTGTGTCAGTTAGCAGCAAGTGGTGGTGAGGTGCTTGTAGCAGTCATCATATAGTTGCAATAAGTAGCTAGCGGTGGTTAACAGCTAGAAGCTGTCAGCAGCTTGTAGCAAGTAGCAGCCAGTGGCAGCTATGAGCTCTTGGCACCTACCAGCTAGCAGCAGTCGCAAGCCAGTAGCAGTTATCTTCTAGTAGCAGTTGGCAGCTAGCGGTAGTTATGCAGCCCTCAATGAATGGCTCTATTACTCAAAAGTTACTGAGGTAAAATGGCTTCATGGGAAAGTGGCGAGGAGAAAGCCAATGCTTACCCAGCAGAACATTAAGGTTGCTCTGGTCCAGACCAGAGTCTGGACCTGAACCCCACTGAGATGCTGTGGTGGGACGTGGCTGCCCCAGAGAAGAGTGGGCCAAAATTCCACCACAGTGATGTCGGTGACTGGAATCCATTTATCAGAAGTGTTTTGGTTCCAATTGTTGCTGCTGAAGTTGGACGTCCAGAAGAGTTGAGGGTCCCAGTGGTCCGACCCGTGACACACGCGTTTGAGGACGAAACCAAGTGACGTAACGGAAAAAGTTAGGATGGAAATTACAGTTTGTCTTTTTTCATTCTCAGCTGTTAGGCCAGTTTAGAAGAGGAGGAGACATGTGACATCACGATGATGATGACGGTGAGATAAAATCAGCCGCGTGCTGCTTTGAGATTAGATCGCCGGCGAAGTTTCCCCTGTTTGGTGACGGTTCTGAGACGCACACAGACACAGGAAGGCAGCACTTCAGAGGTTTCACTACGTAGATTCTGGTGCGTCCTGATATCAGATGGAGGCCAGGGAGGAGTAGGAGGAGGTGGTGGTTATCAGGGAGCTGAGGAGATAAACCCTGAAGGACAATGAGGCGGGAGTAGAAGGGGTCATGATGGCGGAGAGGGGGGTCCTACGTCATCTGATGAAGGGTCTAATCATCTCTCCTGATGTGTGAGCTCATGTTTGCGACACGCTTTCTTCTAGGCGGTTTGGTTGTTCTGCATCTGTGACTAAAATAAATTCATGAATCTCAATCCTTATAAGTGAATATTCCTGGTTTTCTATGAGGCTTCATCCCGACATCAAATCCTGAGCTTCAGGATCTGGTTAAGTTCAGCTTTTTTCTGGAAATCTAACCTAATTCGATTGTTAGCCAACCTGCTAGCCACGGCTAACTGGCCAAAAACTTAGAAACCCTTTTAAACTACGAACAACGGTTAGTCACTGTGATGAAGAATTCAGGGGATTAAACAAACATGTTAGCTTGCATGCTAACCTCAGATAGCTGCTGTCGATCTTTATCCTCCAGGGTCAGAGGTCAAACAATCGCCATTGGACAAAAAGGAATGGCATTAATTAGCCATCATTACCTCTGCTAGCAGTGACGTGAAAAGCTAACAAACAACAGTTGGTTGCTAGAAATCTGAGAGAAAATAAAATCTCAGCGGTTTGAAGAATCTTTCCAACATAAAGAGAAGTTAGCTTACATGCTAATATCGTCTTGTGCTGTCAATCTTCCTGCTGGGACATCACAAACTGACAAACAATAATCTCACCGTCTGATCCATCCATCCTTCCCTACATCCAGCACTCCATCCATCCATCCTACATCCATCCCACCATCCTACAGCCATCCATCCATTCATCCCTCCCTCCCTCCATCCTACATCCATCCTTCCCTACATCCAGCACTCCATCCATCCATCCTACATCCATCCCACCATCCTACAGCCATCCATCCATTCATCCCTCCCTCCATCCTACATCCATCCCACAGCCATCCATCCATTCATCCCTCCCTCCATCCTACATCCATCCATCCCTACATCCATCTCTCCATCATCCCACTATCCTACATCCATCCGCCTCTCCATCCATCCATCCATCCCACCATCCTACAGCCATCCATCCCTACATCCATCCATTCATCCCTCCATCCTACATCCATCCATCCCTACATCCATCTCTCCATCCTTCCCACTAACCTACATCCATCCACCTCTCCATCCATCCATCCTACATCCATCCCACCATCCTACAGCCATCCATCCCTACAGCCATCCATCCATTCATCCCTCCCTCCCTCCATCCTACATCCATCCATCCCTACATCCATCTCTCCATCATCCCAATATCCTACATCCATCCACCTCTCCATCCATCCCACCATCCTACAGCCATCCATCCCTACATCCATCCCCTCCCTCCACCCATTCCTTCATCCATCCAACCATCCTACATCCATCCACCTCTCCATCCATCCATCCATCCCACCATCCTACAGCCATCCATCCCTACATCCATCCATCCCCCCTCCCTCCACCCATTCCTTCATCCATCCAACCATTCTACGTCCATCCATCCCTACGTCCATCCATCCCATCCCTCCATCATTGTGACAGACGTTGGCGTTTCCGTGTCGTTCGGTTCTTTCCCACGGTAGCGGGTTCCATCAGTCTGTTGGGTTTGGTTCAGGGTTGTGTAACATGGTTGGACCTTTATTAACGGCCCTTGGACAGTGAAGGGTGAATCCTGGCCTTCTTCAGGAACACGGGTTGACTCACGTCGGTTTGCATCACGACACACAGATACACACTTCCTGTTTTGCAGCGTGTTTATCACACACTTTAAGTGACGTGTCATGCGAGGATGGCATTCACTTCTCTCAGCGTCAAAGCCAATTAAAAACAAATATTGCTACATACCGATGACATACAGATGACTTAAGTGTGACAGTTGGGTGATTAAGATGACATACAGATGACTTAAGTGTGAGAGTTGGGTGATTAAGATGACATACAGATGACTTAAGTGTGAGAGTTGGGTGATTAAGATGACATACAGATGACTTAAGTGTGACAGTTGGGTGATTAAGATGACATACAGATGACTTAAGTGTGAGAGTTGGGTGATTAAGATGACTTACAGGTGTTGCAGGTGATGTGCAGGATGCATACAGATGACATAAAGGTGATATACAGATGGCATACAAGTGACATTAAGGCTACTCACAGAGGCATACAATCGACATAAAGTTTACACACAAATGACATATAGGTGACATTAAGGCTATGACATGTAGTTCACTTAAAAGGTAAATACAAATGGCAAAAAAGGCATGGCATAAGGGCAACACACAGATGAAATATAGATGACATCAAGTCTACATACAGGTGACATCAAGTCTACATACAGGTGACATCAAGGCTACATACAGGTGACATCAAGGCTACATACAGGTGACATAAAGGCTACATACAGGTGACATAAAGGCTACATACAGGTGACATCAAGGCTACATACAGATTGCATGCAGGTGACATAAAGCTACAGTGCCCTCCAGACTTCATACACCCATTGTCTACACCTATGATCTTTAATTAAAACTATTCACAAAAATATAACCTTTAACACCAAAACATTATTTAAGAACAAACTGAATTCTCAAGATATAACCTATTTTTCTCTAAAATGTTTGCATCTATTATTGTACTGTACAATGTACTGTACTCTACAGACAGATGACATAAAGGTGACACGATGACTACAGACAGATGACATAAAGGTGACACGATGTATACAGACAGATGACGTAGAGGTGACACGATGACTACAGACAGATGACGTAGAGGTGACGCGATGACTACAGACAGATGACATAAAGGTGACGCGATGACTACAGACAGATGACATAAAGGTGACACGATGACTACAGACAGATGACATAAAGGTGACGCGATGACTACAGACAGATGACATAAAGGTGACGCGATGACTACAGACAGATGACATAAAGGTGACACGATGACTACAGACAGATGACGTAGAGGTGACGCGATGACTACAGACAGATGACATAAAGGTGACACGATGACTACAGACAGATGACGTAGAGGTGACATACGGGTGACATAAACACAGATTAATCCATTAGTTCATGTTTTGATGCCGGGGCGGTTTTATAGCCGAGGCTGTTTTCTGGAACATGTGATTCCTGGAGAGTGGCAGCGGTGCTGCTGGTGCTGACGGGGGGGTTGCGGTGGGTGGGTGGGTTGAAAAGGAGAAACTTACGAGAAGGAAGGAGAGGAGGAAGTTTGAGTGACGGGAAAGAGAGACAACCAGTACCAAAGGATGAAGAGAGAACGAACCACAGGAGGACAGTTACCACACACACACACACACACACACACATATATATACATATATATATATATATATATATATATTTTTTTTTAAATTGATTTTAATATATGTCAGCCACTTTATTAGGTACACCTGCTCAACTGCTGTTCAACCGCAAACATCTAATCAGCCAATCACACGGCAGCATCTCAGTACATTTGGTCATGTGGACACGGTCAAGATCTTCTGAAGATCAAAGCGAATATCAGATCGAGGAAGAAATCTGATTTAAGGGACTCTGAACGTGGCGTAACCGTTCTCTGGGAGAAAATGTCTCGTTGGGGCCAGAGGTCAGAGGTCAGAGGAGGAGGAACAGACTCCTTCTAGCCGATAGAAAGGCGACAGCAACTCAAACAACCGCTGGTTACGACCGAGGTTTGAAGAAGAGCTTCTCTCTGCACAAGACTCAAATGTTTTCCACAGTCACCAGATCTCAAAGCAGCAGAGCGTGGTGCGGCGGAACGGGAAATTCCCATCATGGATGTGCAGCCGACGAATCTGCAGCAACCGCGTGATGCTATCATGTCAATATGGACCGCAATCTAAAAAAAAAAAAAAAGGACAAAAAAGGAGATTTTTATTTTTGCTTTCATGTTTGGAGCAGACAAACGATCGGAAGTGTCTTACCGCCTCACTAAGAGTCTCAGCTCACTCCTCTGGACTTAATACAGATCAATAATTTCACTAAGTTGTAGTTTGTATGAGTTTTAGTGATAAATAAAGGATAAATTATTAGTATTATTATCAGTATTATCATTATTATTAAAAAAGCAGCGGAGGAACTGTCGTATCAGCTGCTGGTCACGTGACTCCGACTGTTAGCGCTGTTAGCATGTAGCGGCTAACATGTTTGGACCCAGCAGGTCTGGAATTGAGATCTGGATGCAAACCCTGCAGTCTGCAGACCTCCAGGATGAAAAGTCGTCGAGGGGTTCGGGGTTCCTGCTTAAGCTAGAAGATGTGGCGTGGAGATTTTTGATGATGATTAAATCAATATGTTAATCAAATGATTCATTTATCCCCGCTGAAGTTTAGCCGTATCTGGTCTGACACTGCGGTAGTTATGTTTTTCCCACACAGCAGCGCCTTGAGTCAGAGGAGGCAGCTTCTGTCCTGCAGAGGATGTTGGTTCAGAAGAAGGAGGACGCTATGTGATGGCGGGGACTTCAGTTTGTGATGTAATCTTAGGTTTTACGTTCAGAGCTTTGCATAACAACCACTTCCTGTTCCCGCCTGTCTTTTTACTATCAGCTTGCTGCTAGAGGGGACACTGCAAAAGAGGACATCGCAAGGGCAAAGGTCAAACATGGTGAAATCAACGTACAAATAACCAGAGATATGCAGAACAACTGTCCAGCAAATAGACGGAGCCAGTCGGCAGTTTTAGGCTTGCAGAGGAGAAATTCCCCGGGGATACACTGAGCCATGCAGAAGATTTCCACAATAAACAAAGAGTGTGAAGATCTTATTGGAACTAAGGAAAGTTTAACAGTAAATATAAAGAGTGGGGCTCCTAGACTGCAGTATCCCCAGGACATAGACAGAGCCGGTTGGTAGGTGTTTTGGGGGAATGAGGGCAATAAGACTAAATGTTAAAGAAAATAGACAGAGCTGCTGGGGCATTTAAAGTGTCTTAAAGATAACTCCTAATTAATACACAGAACAAAGCAGACTTCCAGCGAATAGTCCAAGTCAGTGGGAACTGAACTGAACTAGAGGAAGGTCCATGACATCTACATCATCCTAGGAAATAGACTGAGCCAGTTTAGTTTAGGAAGAACAGAAAAAGTTTTCTATTCTCAGCAAATACTCAAAGCCGGTCAGAGTAAAAAACCACCAGAAAATAGAAAGAACTGGTTGGGAAATTTAAAAGACCTGAATAAGAATTCCTAATTAATACTCAGAGCCATGTTGAAAGAGTTACCAGCAGATAGTCAGAGCCGCTGAGGAATTTAATAGGAGTTTAGAACGTTATCCAGTAACTTGTTCAGTGGAGTAGTACGCAGCCAACTGGCCAAACATTCTATTATTCCCAAGAAATACACAGTACCATCCCACTCCCAGCAAATAGTCAGAGTAAACAATTAGCATAGTTTTCTTTTCGCAGCAGTCCCCGTCGTTATTTCATTTCATTTCATTTCTGCTGCGTCCAAATTCCTACTTGAAGCCGTCATCTGCTCCGTTCTAAGTAACATCATCCATTCACTGAGAAGAAACAGTATTTAAATGAAAACATAACAACAAAATGTTGTACACTGTGATCAATTGTATAAAAAACACATTTCTTTCATTCATGAGATTGAAAAAGTTTCTCATCGTTCCATCAGCCAGTTGGAGGACAGTGAGAGTGACGACGCTATCACAGGGAGGTGTGACATCATCTAATAACTCTGGATGCAGGAGACCTGCAGGCAACAGAAAATACCCAGAACCAGTGGATATCTCAGGGAGGCTGTGTGATTACATGTCCCCAGAAATTAGACAGAGCCACCAGGAGATTCATTCCCAGAAAATACCCAGCACCGTGAAAAATGAATTCCCAGGAAATCCAGTGGGTCACTGAGGATGAACAGTTTCCAACATTTAGATACTTCCTGTTGTCAGAACACCGGCGTTTATGAGAGTTTATGCCTCCGATTAGCGCACGAGACACAGGAGACGAATGACTTTCCAGTTCAGTCTCAGAGTTTTTCCAGCAAATACACTGAGCCTGCGTTTCATTCAGGGACAGGAAACCTTTAAAGACCCGAGTCCAGTTGGTCCAGGATGTAACCCTACAGGTTGGGGATGAGCAGGGAGGAGAGGGCGGTTGAGTCACTATGAAACTGCTCCTCCTTTCCCCTCTGCTCCCCTCCTGCTCAGGAGGCCTCCTGGAGAAAGAGGAAGTGAAAAAGGCTGACAAAGTAGAGCGGGTTTCTCCTGTTCATGTCATTTTAGGACAAACATCATGATTCTGGAAGCGTTTCTTCGCCGCCACACTGCTTCTCCTCAAACGGCTTTTTAATTCCTAGATTACAGGTCAGCGTGAAGGTCAAAGGTCACTGTGCAGGAAACAACCTGAGGCTCATGATGCAGTCATGTCCTGTGGGATAAAGCAGTGTTTCTCATGTGAATGATCAGAGGAGTTGATGAAATGTTGTTGTTGTTGTTGTTGTTGTTGTTGGCCAGTTGCGGTGAGATCTATAATAATACATCATATATGTAACATTCTTATGAATTATACACTTAAGTATCGGGGATGGTTGCCTTTTCCAGGAAGTAGATCAAGCCTAATCGGAAAGGCGTTCCGAAAGAACTTCGGAAAGGCCTTTTCTTTCGGAAAGGGATGCGGAATTTCTCTCCGATTAGTCTTTTCCAAATCTACTCAGAATTAGGGAGTCCATGTAAACCCACCCAGTGTCTCGTTATCCCGGTGTCTGTGCTCACCTTTGCTTCTGTACCTGGTCATTCCCGATGTCTCGTCTTCACGCGTCACAGTCATTCCTTTTCCCTCAAGTTTATTTGGGTTTAACATTCCGCCCTACTTTCTTGAAATTGAATCATTTTAAATGGCATCAGTTCTGCATGTGGTCCAAACCCTGCTCCCGCCCTGGTTCCTACACAGGTAATACAGCAGGTGGAGCTAACATTGTCTAGTGTTTCATAATGTAGCACAGGAGCGGAGCTTTAACCTTCTAACCTCATAAACAACATAAAGTCAAATAGGAGGCGGAGCTAAAGGCTTTGAATATTGTAGACGGACAGATTAGCCGCAATGATCTGCTGCATTTTCCTCTTCCTCTTCAACTCTTTTCAAAAGAACCACCGTTACCATGGTGACCCATGTTTATCACCAGTTTTTATGAGGAAGTAATTGTTTAATGCTCACGTCAGAATCCCTTCTTTTTGTTTCTGCTGTTTACATTCTTGACTGACTTTGATTCACGCTAACATCTTAGCTGCCAAACACTCACACACACACACACACACACACACACACACACACACACACACAGACTGCATCACACAATGAACGTGATCCCATTATAACCTTCATCCGGTCCATTAGTCGAACTGTAAACCTCAGACAGAACAACTAGACCGGTTCAGAAGGACCAACCAGTAAACATCAGACTGGGTCAGAAGGACCAACCAGTAAACATCAGACTGGGTCAGAAGGACCAACCAGTAAACATCAGACTGGGTCAGAAGGACCAACCAGTGAACATCAGACTGGTTCAGAAGGACCAACCAGTGAACATCAGACTGGTTCAGAAGGACCAACCAGTAAACATCAGACTGGTTCAGAAGGTCCAACCAGTGAACATCAGACTGGTTCAGAAGGACCAACCAGTAAACATCAGACTGGTTCAGAAGGTCCACTCCTAACACCACAGTTTTCACTGTCTGTGTTAAACGTCCTGTTTCCTGTTGGACACGTTGCACATTAACCCTTAGAGAACCTCCTTGACCTTTGCCCCGGTCAGCGGACCTGCTGAGGTCAGCTCTTTGAACGGTTACACAGAGATTATCTTCAGTCCGCTCCGCTGGTAGAACTTTAAACTGGACTCATCAATGGGTTCACATGAAGACCGATCCCGGTTTATTTAAAGAAGAGCATGAAGCTCAGGCCCGGACTCAAGCGCTCCCTGACCAAAGTCCGTTTTTACTCACAGCCTGACGGGAACCTGGAGAAACCAGAACCTGTTCATCAGTAACGGTTTCTAGATGGTTTTGTTCACACTTGATATCTGAAAAACAAAAAGCACCAAATCACTCGCCCATAATGTTACATGTGAAACAGCCACAACTAATGCTAGCATGTGTACCGCAGCTCATGTTAGCATGTCATCATCAGTAAAGCTCATGTTAGCATGTCATCATCAGTAAAGCTCATGTTAGCATGTCATCACCAGTAAAGCTCATGTTAGCATGTCATCATTAGTAAAGCTCATGTTAGCATGTCATCATCAGTAAAGCTCATGTTAGCATGTCATCACCAGTAAAGGTTATGTTAGCATGTCTGAAGCAGATGCAGCTCATGTTAGCATGTCTGAAGCAGCTGCAGCTCATGTTAGCATGACATCATCAGTAAAGCTCATGTTAGCATGTCTGGAGCAGCAGATCGCATGTTAGCATGTCTGGAGCAGTAAATCGCATGTTAGCATGTCTGAAGCAGCTGCAGCTCATGTTAGCATGTCAGAATTAGGTGCAGCTCACATTAGCTTGCCTTTAACATATTCAGGCAATGTTAACATGTCTGAAGCAGCTCTAGCTAATGTTAGCAATCCTGGAGCAGCTGCAATTACTGTTAGCACATCTGGGGTGGCTGTGGCTAATGCTAGCATGCCTGCAGCAGACACAGCTAATGCTAGCAAGTCTCCAGCAGCTGCAGTTAATGTTAGCACATCTGGGGTAGCTGTAGCATGTATCATGTCACATCTAATCCGATCCACCTTAGTGAAGTTCTGATCCAGTTATTATTGATGAAGTTCTGACACAGGAGAAAGTATCCTGGATCCACCTGAAATTCCTTCCAGAACTCGCCCCATTATAAAATAGCATTTAAAGAACCTTTCTATCAAACCTCAAAGCCAACCGGGCTCATAGAACTATTTTGTACCACTCTATCAACCGTCGGATCTCCAGTCTCCCTCTGGGTTCTGATGGAGGCCCACTGGGCCGAAACGCTGGCATGCATGTCGTTATTATAAACTAAATGAATGTGACTGGGTTTAGTCAACTTGTACTGGAATTTTGTTTGTGCTCCCCTTTTGGTTCCTCATATTTGGACCATTTAAAGAACGACTTAGAATATCCCGCTAAATAAAACAAACCCATGAAATCCGAACCCGATATAATGAGGCCCGTTATCCAGCAGAGACATCCTCGGAGTGTAGCGCCGTCACCCAGCGGACTCCGCTGTAACTGGATCCACACTGAATCTTCATGTTTGTCAGGGATCCTCGGATGAACTGGGCTGAAACCATCGCAGCATTCTGTTAGGTGAATCATCTACAGCTGCTTCTCTCTGGATCTGGGTTTCCTTTGGACCCGGTGGAGCTGCCACCGTTCAGGCTGCCAGAGCTCAAACCTCAAACCCGTGACGCCCCACGGTGATCCAACACAACTGTCGGCCGCGCTCAGCGGAGCGGTTTGGATTATCCAGGCCGTCACTGCTGCCACAACCCAACTGCATTATTGGTTTATCCTGAAGGTGACGCCGCGGAGGTCGTCCTCTGGACGGCGGGAGTTTGGACCGGACCTGGATATTCAATGTTTTATAAGTGGGAGCAGCTGTTAAACACAAAGATCAGACGCTGTAGCTGACGTTAGCACAGCTACAGTCAGTGCTCCAGCTAATATTAACAGTTAACCCTCTTCCACTGAACTGCTTCTACGGCTAGTTCGGAGCCAGGACCTGATTTAACACCAGTTCTTTGCTTTTCGACAGCCTAAGCACCAGCTCCTGGCTCTCAAAGCTGGTGCAAAACAGGCTCTAACTCTTTGCTGGTCTAGAGACAGGAACCGATTACGTTAGACGGTGAGGTAATGGCGTGGCTTTGACTTTTGCTCCTTGCCAATGGAAAAGCAAACAGGTTCTTAGGAGGTTGAACCAACTAAGCTATGGCACTAGCAACAACACGCAACTAGCACCAGGTTGTCTTTGGTGGAAAAGGGGTAGCAGTTAGAGAAGTTGGAGCCAACAAAGCACCCCTAGTGAAGCTTCAGCTAACAGAAGCATAGCTAGTGAAGCTTTAGCCAACATCAACACGTCTACAGCCAGTGCACCGGCTAACATTAGCACACCTGCAGCAGCTGCAGTAGCTACAATTAGCATAGACAGAGAAGCACCGGCTAATATCAGCATAGCTACAGAACCTACAGTTGACATTAGCACAGCAATAGAAGCTCTAGATAACATCAGCGCAGCTAGAGATGCTGCAGCTCACATTAGCATAGTCCCAGACAACCTAAGCACATCTAGAAAAACTCCAGCTGACATTAGCACAGCTAGAGAAGCTACAGCTTGCACTAGCACATCTGCAGCTAGCATTACATGGTGGGTTCCTACTCCAAAGTAATAACTCAGTGTATTTTTAGCCATGCTAGCAGCTAGCACCTCAAATCCTTTCATCTGTATTTTTAGCTATGTCTACTGCCAACCAGTGCGTCCCCCCCCACCCAATAATATAATTGTAATATATAACTATGATATAGTTCCACATATGATGATGGTTTTTTCTTCAGTGCACGTCAAGTGACTAATATGTCGGGCGATATGCCGTCATGCTAATTTTAGCCTTTGTGGCTAACACGGTGAGCATAGTAGCTCCATTAGCTCATTTGAACATTAATAGTTTCTGAAACGGATGATGCTGATCTCTTGATGAGGTCTGATACGTTGGAGGATATTTTTTGGTTTGCCTTTAAGCAGCGTCACATGATTCACCGGATTCCGCCCGTTAGCTTCTGTTCGCCGCCGTTAGCCTCTGGCTCGATTTAGCAGCGATAAGCTCATTGTGATGGCGGATCTATGGAAGCTGTGATTAGAAACACAAAAGGCCTTTCTTCAGCCGTCGACCTTCACCAGCGGCTTACTCTAGTTGCTACCATGGAAACCAGGTGGTGGAGGGATGGGGTGGAGGGATGGGGTGGAGGGGTCGGGGGATATTTACTGTGGGAGAAACTCGTGCATTCTGAATGAGGGAATGATTAAGATCTTGTGTTTTTCTCCGGTCCAACCAATCAGGAGTCACCTCGTCTGAAACATCATCATCATCATCATCAGTTCCTCCAGACGCTCCTGTTCCTCCTAGAGGATCCAGAGGTGTTTCAGTCCCTCATCTTAGACCTCCACCCACGTGGAGGATCCTGATCCGATATTTGCCGCCTCCTTCTGGCCTGGAAGATAAACGAGCAATTCACTCTTTCCGTCTGTTGAAGGATTGTTTCCATAACGATGTCATCTTAACCTGGAACTTCCTCAAACACCTGAGTTTTCCCATTTTTAGCCAAAATGAAGATCGGTGCTTCGTGCAGGACAGGTGCGCTGTGGAATGGGAACAGGTGTTTCCTCTCCTTATCTCCTTTCCTCTTCTCTCCGCATGGACGGGTCCGATGTAGCTCAGTGGGTGGCGCTGCCGTGTCCCAATCAGGAGATCCGAAGGTAGCCGGTCCAGGTCCCTGCAAGCCTGCAGGGACCTGGACCGGGTCCTTCATCAAGACCCTGAACCTGTTCTGGTCCCGGGTCGGACCAATGCAGAGAAATAATGTGACTGTGTTGTACGATGTGTGAATTATTACCTTCTCTCCTCTCTGAATCACGTATCGCTCCTCTCCTCTCAACTTTCTTCGTCTCATGTTGCTCCACAAGGTTTTTGACATAAATGATAAGAGGAGGAGGTGAGAGGAGGAGGAGGGGAAGAGGTGAGAGGAGGGCATGAAGGAATGACCTGAGAGAATGAGGATGAGAGAGGATTTGGGAGGAGGATTGGAGAGGCAGAGGTGAGACAAGGATGTGAAGGGAGGAGGAGAGAGGAGATGGCTAAGGAATGAGGTTAAAGAAGGAGGTGAGAGAAGGAGGAAAGGGGAGGGGGGAGAAAGTGTTGAAGCAGTGAGACGAATTAAGAGTTGAAAGGAGGAGGAGCGGAGGAGCTAAGAGGATCAGGAGAGAGGATGAAAGTGAGAGGAGGAGGTGAGAAGAGGATGTAAGAGGAGGAGAGAGGAGACAATTTAGGAATGAAGTTACAGGAGGTGAGAAGAGGATGTGAGGAGAGAAGGAGATGAGGCAAGGAGAGGAGAGAATGGAATGAGAAGAGGAGAGGAGGAGGACAAGTTGGCAGGAGATGAAGGGGCGGATGAGAGGAGCGTTTGTGGAGAGGAGGTCAGGGGAAGAGTTGAGGAGATCCTCAGGTTTATCCAGAAGATGTTTTCTCACATTATCAAACTTCTTTCACTTCAGTGAGATACACCGTCGTCATGACAGCCAGTCAGCAGCAGGCCTTCTGATTGGTCGCTTCCTCCTGGTCCCGCCTCTGAATTAAATCTCAGGTTACGGCTCCAGCTGTGAGTTTGGCTCAGCGTCAATGACACACATGTCCCGCGTTAACGGCGACTTCAAGCACATGCTGAAAACTAATCCTTTAAGACGCCGTTTTCCCAGAAGCCTCATGAAAATCGTTCCTCCTCGGCTCAAAATCGGTGCCCAAAAAAACCTTCAAGGGGAACCTGGAAAAGCTGCTCGCTGGATTTCAGCCGCTGTCATCATCTGAGCAGAGACTCTGCCGAGCAGCAGGTCTTCTCACGAGAAGCAGCGAGTTCGGCGGTTTCTTCTTCTATAGTTTTCAGCCCGGAGTCACGTCAGCCTCTAAGCTCGCCGCTCTCTCACGTACGAACTTCATCACGCCATTTAAGTCAGAAAGTTGACTTCCTGCCAGAAACTCCAGTAAACAGCGTGTGTTTTCACACACACACTGTTTTATCTGTCAGCACTGAGGGATTATGGGGATGTAGAGCGGTGAATTGCCTTTGAGCGACGCCAGATACCAGCGTTATCAATCCAAGATGGAGGATTGAGAGGAAATATTAACTTTTAAAGAGTTCAGAGTTTATCGGGTAGGGGGAGTCGCAGATACGAGGACTCTTCACAGCACGCCATGTGAAAGTTCTCTCTGCCCCTATGACTGTCATTACTCCTCTCCCTCTGTGTCAAAGGTCAAATAGGTCATTTCTGCTTCTCCTATCAAGCAGCGGTGGAGGTGGGGACATCGCCGTTAGTAGCTGGCAGCTGTTTGCAGTTACTAGCTGTCAGATAATTGCAGTTTGCAAGTAGTAGAGGTTAGTCGCAAGTAGCTGTCAGAAGTTTGTAACTAGTAGTTCTTAGCAGCTGGTAGTTCTTAGCAGCTAGCAGCAGTTCGCAGGTAATAGCAGTTGGCAGCTAGGACCAATCGGGAAGGAGTAGCAATTAGCAACTGTCACAAATCTGGGGCTAATAGCAGTTTGAAGCTAGTGGCAACTATGAGTTAGCAAAACAGCCAATAGCAAAAAATAACTGGCGGCTGTCTGCCTCCCAGTAGAAGTTCTGCATGTCTGCAGATTAAGGAGAAGCTAAAACCTGAGACCAACTGCCATAGGTCCCTGCTGGACTCCAACACCTCAGCCTCCGTCCCCCGCAGTAGCAGCAGATACCTCATAATATCAAGTACATGCTGCCAAAAAGTGGTAATGGGTAGCCTAGAGCATTCACAGTCCCCGTACCCTGAAGTAGCAACATGTACCCCGTAGCAGTAAAAGCCCCAGTACCCCATAGTAGCTACAGGTACCCCATGGTAGCTGCAGGTACCCCATAGTAGCTGCAGGTACCCCATAGTAGCTGCAGGTACCCCAAAGTAGCTGCAGGTACCCCATAGCAGCTGCAGGTACCCCATAGCAGCTGCAGGTACCCCATAGCAGCTGCAGGTACCCCATAGTAGCTGCAGGTACCCCATAGTAGCTCCAGGTACCCCGTAGTAGCTGCAGGTACCCCGTAGTAGCTGCAGGTACTCTGCAGTAGAAGTTAGACTGGACCTGATGGTACATCAGACACCAGGAAACTGGCTGGAAGTCTTGAGGAGAGGGGCAG
The DNA here is from genome assembly GCA_009660295.1 of Lophius piscatorius. Classification (NCBI taxonomy): domain Eukaryota; kingdom Metazoa; phylum Chordata; class Actinopteri; order Lophiiformes; family Lophiidae; genus Lophius; species Lophius piscatorius. Next base: position 16,798 of record VRLP01005842.1, read on the forward strand.
ATATCTGGTCACCACTACTGACCCCCGAACCAGAGAGTACTGGGGGTTACAGGTCGATACCCACTGATGACCTATGACCTCCTCTCCTGGCCAAGGCCACATCCATGTTCGACCGGCTATGACGTCTCCGTGTGACAGCTGGCGATCAGCGTAGCTGCAGAGTGTGACGGAGGACGAGTTCCTGCAGAGACCAAACAAACTTGCGGATGAAGATGGAGTGTGTTTATGCTCCAGCGTGTGTGTGAAGTGTTTCTGTGGTCACTCAGCAGCATTCCTCACATTCTGCTGACCCAGCACCAGGAACTCCTCCGACATGCAGCCGGACCGACAGACCGCAGCTGTTCCTGCTTCACCACCACTGCTGCCGCGTTCAGGACCGGTGGGAAAACTGAATACTTGTCATTCAGTGGACCGAAGCTACCCTCATGTCTCCTTCTCTTGTCTCCTTTACTCCCCCACTGCATCTGTCTCCTCTCTTTTGCTTCCCCCCCCCCTCATTCCTTAGCATTATTTCTTCTCCTTGACTCCTCTCCTTGTCTCCTCTCCTTAGGAGGTGACACAGAAGTTTGGTTTGGGAGAGTTGGAGGACAGGTGAGGGGAGGAGGAGAAAGTCGGGTAGGTGAGGTAAGGGTGAGTGGGTGAGATGAGGAGGTGGTGGGGATTTAGGAGGAGGTTCAGTGATACCTGAAGTTCTTCTCTGGAATTCTTCAGCTTCCTGTTGGCAAAATAAATCAAATCAAATCAAATCAAAATAGAATGTCAGCACTCAGAAAAACAAAAGGATCCAGAGTTTGTGAAGACCACCACACCCAACCCTCTAACCCGGTCAGATTAAAACTTCAGCCACGTCTCACTAGTTTGTTCCTCTGACTACAACTTCCTGTTTCATGGTGGAGCCATGACCTCACTTTTTACGAGAAAAGGCGCCGACGTTTTGTGGAGATAACGAGTTAAATATCACAACCGTTTTCTCGCATTCAAGAGAAAAAACAGTCCGACTGTTTTCGTCTGAGTGAGTCTTATAACGGTTTTAACTGATCGAAAATGAAAATCGTCCACCTTTCCTCAAACTCGCTAGGCTTAGCTAGGTTAAGGTTAGGTAAGCTTAGCTTAGCTTCTCTTCCTGATTGACGAACTCTCGGTGGTTATTAGGTTCATTTGTTTTCTTCATCCACTGGTTTTCTCATATTTCGGGGGCTTTCTTTAACTTCTGGTTCGCGATTGCGTGTCATTATGGGAAAAGCGATATCGCTGCTTTTTTTTTCTTTCGATAATTTACTCGTCAACACGAGATAGCAGCCAAAAAAATAACGATCTGCCTCCATGGCGGTTTTCAGCTTCCATACGACTCAACCTAATTTTTATTTTGTTCGTTTTTTCCTTGCAGAATGCTAGATTATAATTATTATAATAAGGAGTTGCATAAAGCCCCTCCTAGTGGATATAGGTGGTATTTTACGCCACCAATCGCCCTCTTAAAGCAAAATCCTGTTTTTGGCACATTTTGGCTACATTGTTCTGTGTAATTGTTCTCCTTCTCCTTTTACAAGAGAACCGACATGACAGCATGAATTTTGTGGTATTTATTATCAACTTTGATGAAACAGTTATGAATGAGTTTCTGAGTAAATCCACTGATTGGTTGGTTTCTTGTCTTACTGTCATATAATGATGCTGGAGCCTTTTTCTACCCAAAGAAAATTTGGCGATGATGGAATTATTGGTATTTTTTTGTGTTTAATCACAGATTACTCAGAAGTATCAGCAGGTAGAATGTTCCTGACACTGATAGAAAATATCCAGTGAGGGGAACAGGTCCAGTTTTTTTTTCTTTTCAGAAATGAAATGAATAATTGTTTGGGTTAATTCTCTGGGAGGTGAACAGACTGGTGAACAAGAAATGGCCGACTTCCTGTTCAGACGTAGCCAAAATTCACGATGGTGGAAGGTCTTTGCACGGTAGCGACCCAAACAGCTGTGACTCAAGCAAAGCTCTGAGCGTATATGTGAAGACGAGGGGGCGGGGCATCCCTCAATTGATTGACGGGAATTTGGCGTGTCGTGCCAAGATGACAGCAGTGATGAGCATCAGCCGTCATCTGACCATCAGCCTCTGGAGCTTCCTCCTGTGACTCTCAGTCACTCGCTGCTGCTAAATTTAACCCTCCAGAGTCCGATGACTGGACCGGCCGCGTGACGCCATCGCTCTCCCAGTTTGTTTATGTTGTAAATGATTTCATATCAGGGTCCGAGGTCATGGGACCTGGATCCAGGTATTGGCTGTGTTTCCTCCTGGTGATGATGAGATTCATGATGGTCACTTATATTTTTTTGCTGTATTCCACATCCAGACCAAAGACATACCGATATAAACATCTGATCATCAGAACTCGTAGGGAATATTAGTTAAGCTCATTTGAGACTAATTTCTCACGTGATTTTTTTTTTACGTTAGATCCGTTCAAAATAACTTTGTTTCTCAGACGTGCGACTCGAGGAATGAGGAAACGTTCTGAGGTTTTTCGTGGAGTTCTCTGGGATAAGGGGGATCCAGCTTCTCCAGCTGGGATAAGGGGGTCCAGCCTCACTAGCTGGGATAAGGGGGTCCAACCAGGGTCATCATTTTAGCACTTTTTCACTATCTGTGCTTAAACATGGTTTCTACCAGAGATGGAGGTTCAGCCATCAGAACTGATTGGACTGATCAGTCCAATCCATAGAAATCATTGTCATTAATCTTAACCAGCAGGTCAACCAGAACCGTGTGATCCAACCCCAGGAAAACATGGTGCAGGATTAAGAATGACTGCAAGAGGTTTGGATCAGAATTTTGGCAGACCGGTTTATAGTCACTCTCATTCAAGAGAAAACAGCCCTGAGGGTAAAATCTCACTAGCCCACCCCCACTCGTCCATTCCCCCACCGGGTCCCTGGCTGGTTTGGCAGTGTGGGATGTTATTGTCCTCTGTGGTTTCAGAGGAACGTAGCAAATGAACCTCCAGAGCGCTGAGTCATCACTCATCACTCTGTCACCTAAATCATGGGACGAGTCATCATGGCAGGGGTGTGTTTGCTTGTACGTGAGTAATTCACGCTCATTAAGAGTTTCTCATCTTCTAAACACATAAACACACTTATATCACAGCTCCCATGTGTAAAATTCTCACAAAAGGAATAATGTTAAACTGATGTGACCGGCGGTTAGCCCCACCCCCCTCTAACCGGCATATTGCTCCACACTATCTTAACATAAACACATAATTAAAATTCTAAACGGGTCTCCAGACTCTGGACTATGCTGGACTAAATGGACATTTTTGATACCTTCATGGGTTTCTAGGCTGTAGCTTTTGGCTGGTTTCGGATTCTCTCACGGGCAGAGCTGTAAAATTATATAAAAATCTTCTTCTCTTAGATCTTGTTTCTTCCACATCCGGAAGACTCAGAGGGTTATGCTAGCTGGCTAACGGACATAATCTTATGGCTCAGATAGGCCCGGATAAACAGGATGTCCAACCTACTGCTTCATCACCTCCGATTTGACCTTTGCCCTCTACATAGCGTAGTAAATCCGACAGGATCAGTTTTGTCTCTGGTTGTGATGTTGACATTTTTAATCGCATCCTCTTAAGATGCTAAGAAATCTGCTGTTAATTTATTAAGTTGACTTTCACTTTGAAATGAAACAGTAAAAACTGTTTATTTTGTTTTTGCACCAAGGAGTTTCGGAACCATCAGAGAACCTGGAGCCTGAAATATCAACTCGATGTAAAAAAGCCCTTAACAGCGAGCTTGAAGGTCAGAGCTAGCTTAGCAACTGATGCTAATGTTACAGTTTGCAACCTGGTCCGGTCAAACAGCAGAACTGACAATAAAACGCAAACTAAGCTTCAGGGAAAACGGTGGAGAACGCCGGAGAGTGGTGAGACACAGGTGACACTAATCAGAGAGGAGGGAACAGGAAATCTACCGACATTTAAGGAGAGAAACTGGCCGCCCTGAAAAGTTCATTTCGGAGACTTGATGGATCGATGGTGACCGAAGTTTAGTTTTAAAATGTTTAACTTCACCTTTAACCAAATATCAATGTGCAAAAAAAACACATCCAGTCTACTCGAGCTAACGCTAACATGCTAGCATGTTTTTAAAGCAACTGCTGTCATGTGCCGCGTTGATACACTGATCGGCCATAACATTATAACCACTGTGTGACGTCATAACTCACAGATCTCTTTTCTGTGGACGTGCTGAGTTCTCTGACCTACGAGGTCATAAACACACACACACACACACACACATATATGAATGTACGATAAAATTGAAAAGAAAAGATACACATGTATATTTAAATCAAGTTATCTTGATGATCTGATCTACTAACGCTGAGAACCGAGGATCGCGTCCGTCAAACGTGAAAAATAACACGTTGGCTTAAATCAATATGCAATATCGGATGTTTCTACGGGGGGGCGCAAAATATAATCAATGCAACTATATTTGTACTTATCGGCACAACGTTCCGCACCGACACAGTCTGGCATACTGAGAAGTCGGTTCCGTTGTTTGGACCGTCCCGGTGGAGCATCCCTATAGAACCCAGAAAAAGTGGCCCAGATGGCAGCTGTCTGCTGAACCAGGCCCAGCATTCCAAACATCACGGGTTGCAGCCTGACGCCATGGCTGTGGAGGAGGATGACCACTGACCACATGTGTGGCTGTGCTCCATTACCCGGCGGCTCCGTTGTGGGACCGCTTGGATCGAGAGACCTCACCACTGCCTGTTCCCAATCTTCCATCCCTTTTGCCAGGTCACTCATTGCCATCGTCAGACCAGATCCAGCGCTGACCAGATGCCTGCTCGGCGCTACAATGGCCCGAGTGTCCCGCTTGAGCGCTGGTGCCACAGAGGACGCAGCTCTGGACTCCTGCGCGGTCGTTATATCCGTCTTCAAGAGCTGCAGACAGATTTTTTTCCCGTTGCTGCAGCAGCTCCCTGTCTGCTCTGGGTCCAAACTCTCCATGGCTGAAACCAGGAGACGCCTCCACCATGTCTGCACTTGTTGTCATTCACGCAGTTCTTCTTACGTGATCGCCTGCAGATCGTACGCAAACCAAACGTGGATTCCGTTAGACTTCACACGCAATGTAGCGATCATTATTCGGCATCTTAGTAAATCGGACCCCTGGTGTGTAGTTTGTGTGAGGTGGACGGTTCGCTTCAGAGCTCCAGTCTTTCAGACACAGAACAGTTTCACAGTGAGCGGTTCTACAGTCAGGAAGTGACGGTCCGATCCTGGAGTTGATGTTCTGAGCAGGAAGGCAGCAGGTGAGCAGAAAGACTGCTGAACGCTACGGATCAGAGCTGTTTTAGCACCAAAGGGGGGGCTAATAATGCTGGGGCTGATTTTGAATACGCATTAATGACGGGGCATTAGAATCCTAAATGAGGTTGTCATATTTAAGGGTTTATATTTGGGCTAAATATGGTTTTATAGCAGAATGATAATCTGGATTAGCTCATGCTAGCAACAGTAGCTACCGTTAGTCCATGATTGTTGAAGCAATGCGGGAGAGAGAGAGAGAGAGAGAGAGAGAGAGAACGGCATCTGAGAGGTTAAACCCGCCGGGATGAGGCTTTTGGACGGTGGAGTCCGCTTGCTGCCTAGCTTGGACTGGAATGACTGGGCGGCTGGCCCCAGTCCAGAACCTCTTAAGAGCATTAAGGTCTTTGATGGAGTGTAAACGACGCCTCCTGGCTTCCGCGCTCTGTGAGGTAAAGGAGCCGGAGACGCCAACAGGCCCAAAATTACACCACCCTTATTTGAGTGAGTTTAAGAAACATGGCTTCAAAATCCCACAACTTCCTTTTTGCTACGATGTTTGCCAACAGGCTTAGCCCCGTCCCGTAAATGGGGGACAACATTTTGCAGAACTAGCCGACCACAGGACATCAATAAAAGACGGTGTCTTCATCGCGAGCAGGTTTCAACATGTGAAGCAACAACCGCCATGTTTCAACAGCAGCGACCTGGGAGGACGCAACAGGTCTGATGGAGGTGACCCTGACCCCTGATCGCCGTTTCTCGTGGATTGTGGGAAAAAATACTCTACTGTGCCAGATTTGAGACCTGTAAGACCGTGTGACCAAAGCTCAAATGTTAGACGACCAATATCATCACTTTTTTGGTAACGTGGTAGCGTCGGTCGTCGGGTCGGAGCCCCCCATCCCGCCCCTCACCTTAAGGGGAAAAGGCCTCAATGAGCCATGAGTTTGAGGCGGCGGGGGTGCTGGGAAATATGCCTACGGAGCCACCGTTGCCCCCAACCTTTCCAAGAGTCGGTTGTTCATCCGGAAACTGCTTTTCCATCATCATCATCATCATCATCATCTTCTTCGTTGTTTTTTTAAGAGGTGAAACTTTTCTTCATTGTCTTTCTGTCACTTCAACCAAAAGTCCTTTCTAGAGCCAGTGTTCACTATTTTAGACTCCTGTACAAACCTGGTGGCCTGGTGTAGGATGACTGGTGGGGCAAAAGAGGAATAGAGAAAATCTAGAGAAGAGGATCAAATGGAGGAAACTGAGGAAGGAAGGCTGCAGAGACGGGTTCTGGGTGGTGGTGAGGAACTGCCGCATGTCGGGGCAGCTACAGCAAACGTGAGAAGGGAAACAGGCAGGAAGGTAATTGGTGTCTCATCTGGACTGAGGGAAGTTGATTAGGAGACTCGGTGGTGGAAAGATAATTCAAGTTAGAATAAGTTGGAAGAGGATGGGGAAGAAGATGTGGGTTACCAAGAGAGATGAAGAAAGTAGGCAGGAGTACAAAGAGATGCGACGTAAGGCCTAGAGCGAGGTAATAAAGGCTAAACAAGAGGCCTATGATGAGTTTTATGAGAGAATGGACACTAAGGAAGGAGAGGAAGACTAGTAGTGGATGGCGAGGCAGAGGGATGGGGATGGGAAGGATGTGCAGCAGATTAGGGTGATTAAGGATAGAGATGGAAATGTGAGGAGAGTGTGAGGAACAGATGAGAGAGAGAGGAGGGTGAAAGATGTGAGGACTGTTAATCAGGAGGTCCGAAGGATTAGCAAAGAGGAATTGATAGTAGAATAAAGTAAGATGGAGAATGGAATGGTGGTTGGTCCTGATGACATACCAGTGGAGGTATGGAGGCGTCTAGGACAGAAGAGAGTGGAGTTCTTGGAGAGTGAGAGGATACCTGAGGGATGAAGGACAGGTGTGATGTTCAGAGCTGCAGCAGCTACAGAGGTATGAAGCCGATGGGCCAGAAGATGAAGATCTGGGAAAGAGAAGATGAAGCTAAGAACGTAGCCGGTGTGGACGTGTTGGCGGGAGACTTTGTCTCGCCGTCTCTGCTGGGACACGACTAAATCACCACGCTGAGCCCATAATGTTCACGCATTAATGTGTTGTCATGGTTACACACCCTCCATTGTTCACCTGCGCTGGCGTGCTTCACGCCGCCGCTGTGAAACCCTCCCACGTGTTTGTAAGCCAGCAGCCCCCTCCTGATTGGCCGTGGACCCTGGCCGCAATCAAGGCGCGATCCTCATGACAAGATAATGATGGTGGTTCAGTCTGAGGGGATTAAAGAGGAGCGGCGCCGAACAGGAGGTCATTTGTTCTCAGTCTTAACCGCAGAGCAGCAGGTATGGAGGACGGCGAGGAGATGAAGGCGGCCATAAACCGTCTGGGTTTAGAACCCGACTGCAGATTTCCTCCTCGCTGAATCCGGGCTGAAACCCGACCCAATGTTCTGATGTTGGAGCCGTGGCATTTGAAATGAAACGGCTCCTCAATGACGTCGTCAGTCCATCACATCAAAGTCTGAACTGGATCAGACTCATAATCCACTTGTGAAACAACTAGACTGATCAGCCATAACATTATGACCTCTGATAGGTCACAACAGAATGACATTGATGATTTAATCGTGGTTACCTGACGATGGGCGGGACATTTGGGCAGCAGACTGCAGGTCCTGTTGGGTTTTTCTGGTCTGCAGTGGTTACCAAAGTGGTCTAAGGAAGGACCACCCAGTTCATGGGTGCCCATGGCTCAACAATGGTCCAAAGAAGTTAATGTTTTGCTGGTTCCTATAGAAGGTTTTCAGTGACATCATCAATGTTCTGACCCGGTCCACTGCTAAAGCTCCTACAGTGGACACATCAGCATCAGAACTGGACTACAGTGAAATATGGTTTGGTCTGTTGGATCAGGTGATGTGGGTGCTGACCAGGGGAAGATGTGGCACCAGGATCATTACGGGAAGAAGACAGCGGAATGTTCTGGACAATGTTCTGCTGGGAAAAAACTTCCTACCATTTATGTAGATGTTCCTTTGACATGTAGCACCAGCCTAAAAACTGCTGGACAACAAGTCCTCCCCCTTCATGGAACCGCTAGTCCCTAAAGGCAGCGGCCTCTTCCAGCAGGATGGTGGTCCAGGACTCACCGCAGAGGGGGTCCAGGAATGTTTTGAGGAACACAACGAGGTGTGAAGATCTTCACATCTTCTGGCAGAGAGGTTCCGAAGATACAGCCAGTTTAAATCCGGTTCTCCCTGTATGTGTTTTGGACTGTATGTTTGGAATAAGTACTTTGTGTCTCTGGAGGGGGCGGGTCCTCTTCCTCGTTCACCACCATGTTTGTGCAGTAGCCTAGAATGGACCGCCAGAACTCTGGCTCTACAGAGGTGAGATCCCTGCAGTTTTTGAATCCACCATTCAATCCCCGCCGGTCAGATTCTTCTTTGGGGGTCCAACACGACCGGATCACCACAGAGGAGGTCCAGACCTCTGTACGCCGAGGGCTCTCCGCTCGCTCCCCTTCAGGGGGGCCCTCACTCCGGCACCATGCAGCCGCCGGCCCAGTGCTGCGCTGGAGTCAACTGGACTGAACTCACTAGTTTACTATATTTTCATGAGGGGGGGTCTTCAAACATACTTTCTTTTTGACGGCGAGGTTTCACGCTCCATTGTCTTCCGGGTTTTTTTTGTTCAAAACAATAAACCTTCCTCCTCCTCCTCCTCCTCCTCATTTCCCTAAGTCTAAGCTTTGACCTATAGTTTTACAGTATAAATAATTCCATTAATTAATGACTTGATTAATAATTAAATAAATATATTTTCTAAATCAATCCATCTAAAGGAACCTCCTCGTTTGACAGAAAACTGGATGTTGTTTCCAGCAGCTGTCGTAGTAAAATGAACGATTACATAAAGTTTATCGCAGCTTAATAAATGAAGTCGGCCCAACACGATTACTTAGGGCTGACAGAAAAACGTTAAGTTAAGTGGAAATAATTCATTTAATCCAAATAGCAGGTAGCATTCAACTTAAACTTAAAGTATTTACAACTTAAATCCATAAGTTAGACCCTAAGAACTCACACATTTCATTTCTGGGGACTAATTGAGGGGGTTTCTTTAAGAAAACGAGATTTCTCATGAATAACTTCTTTTTTTTACAAAACATGAAAGAATAAAAGAGAATTGTTTATTTTGGAAAAATCACTTCCACTGGTGACAAAATTATAATAACTGTTTTTAATAATATTAAAATTTTCGACTCATTAATACTTAATTTAATTGTGTGTCTATGAACTGAATACTTTTTACGGTGCGCCACAGAACAAGACCATCGATTCTATCGGTTCATGTCAACTTGATCGAATCGTGTAAAACTTAAAAATAATGAAATCCTCTTAAAAAAATGAAATTGAACAAAATCTACATTTTTACTTTCGAGTAAATGTAACGACCAGCGAGTTTCCTGTTTTTTTGTTTTTTTTTAAATAAAATGTTTTCCACTTCAAATCGAGTTCTGGTTTTGATTTCAATCTTTACTTCATCTGGCGCTGAAGTTCTGTTTCATCGGTGGGTTTATGGTTCCTTCATCGTGAATCAGCACAAACTAAACTCTGCAGAAGACAGAAGTGGTTCCACCGACTTCCTCTTTCAGGTTTGTTTGCAGCAGAAGAGAGCGAGACACATGACAGGATGGACGGGGAAACAAAACCCCTACCGGGCTGCGTTTGCCGGACGTCAATCCTCTTAAGGACCACGTGGTTCCTCGTCACCTCGCAAACAGAGAGCTAAGTTATATAAGAGGCGGTGTGAGCGCCGAGGCCCGCCGCGGCCAGGAGCTTAAAAAGCCTCCAGTCAGCATGAGATGCAGTAAAAACAATGAGGGACGTCACAAACCGATGGAGACGCCCGAAGGTCTCGGCCAACAGAACAATCAAACCCAAACATCTGATCCGGGAGAGTCCTGACGTCTCCTCCTGGACCGAGTCACACATGGAACGAGGGTCACGAGTTCCACGGCGTCAGAGCTGTCAATCATCCTCTGTGATCCGGTTCTGAGTACGTTTCCTTAAAATTTCTAAGCTAAAGAAGTACCAGCCGGACGAGTCGGACCCGGTCCTGTTCTGTCACATCATCCCTTTAGTAGACCATCTTCAGAAGCAGGACGTCGGTTCGTAGGTCTCACCGGTAGAACACTATGTCAGAGTCAAAGTCCAGAAGGGGATTGAGATCCATCAGACAGTGAAGGGTTCCAAAGCTGTTCCTAAGGTTCTGGAACTCCACAGATCCACAATGAGACACGTTATCCACACATGGAGAACATCCGGAACAATAACTAACCGTCACAGAGGATCCGACATTCCTCCAAGAGGAAGACGAAGGATCATTCAGGAAGTCACAGAGGATCCAAAGAGAAGCTTCTAAGGAGGCCTCTCTCATCTTAATAAAGGTCAAAGGTCATATCTCCAGTACTCTGAAGACACTGGGCAAAAGTGGAATCATGGGAGATTGGTGAAGAGGAAGCCACTGCTGACCCAGAAGAACATTAAGGCCGGTCTATATTTACCCACAACACACCTTGATGACCTTCAGAGCTCCAGGGAGAATCTTCTCTGGACTGATGAGAGGAAAGTAGAACTCTTCCTCTCAGGGGTTCTGATCCATCTGGTGTGAACCAAACACAGCATTCCACAAGAAGAAAGCAAGACCTAGGGTCAAACATGGAGATCAGGAGATCTGATCTGATCTCCTGAGATCAGGAGATCTTACTGAGATCAGGAGATCCCAGTAAGATCTCCTGATCTCCTGGAAATATTCACATCACTCATCTTTGATTGTTTTTGTTTTTCCTCTTAACTATCAAATGTAACACATAAAGGAAAACTAACCTTAAAATATGCAACAATATCAACAACAACAACAACAACAACAAACGGCACATAAGTTACACACAGAGTGTAACAGTCCAGGTTCATACAGTGAAACAGTCCAGGCTCACACAGTGAAACAGTCCAGGTTCACACAGTGAAACAGTCCAGGTTCACACAGTGAAACAGTCCAGGTTCACACAGTGAAACAGTCCAGGTTCACTCAGTGAAACAGTCCAGGTTCACACAGTGAAACAGTACGAGTTTTTTGTATTTTATTTGTAATATCACCATCATTAAACATTTTTTCTCCTAAACCTTCTCTCTTTTTATTAGATGACTGTTTGTCCAAAAATTGCAACTTTGCAAGAAAAACATTTCATTGTGGTAAATAACAACATTTCCCTCCTAAACATCTGACAGTTTTCTTTTTATTGTGACTTCTAACTTCTAAATAATAACATAAAACACTTCTTTTTATTGACTTTTTCTGGTAAAGTCAAAACGTTTCTCTTAACAGCACGACTTCATTCTTTGTGAAGCGACGCTTTTGGCACGATGTCATGACGTCTTTTTGTCTTTTATCTCCGTGATATTCTGACTTTATTCTGCTAATGGTTCTACTAAAATCTGGCAGAAACCGAATCTACTGGAGTAATGAGACGCAGCTGGAGGGAAAACACAGCAGAACATTACAAACAGACGCATCGGAGGAGAATTATGGGCCGCCGTTGGTAAACGCGGCACACGCCGCCCTTTATGAGCAACGCTTTGCCTCATTTAGCTCCAAATGTTTAATCCAAGATCTAGATATGAAAATAGGCAAATTTACAGTAATGTCAGTGGAAGCACCAAAATAAAAGCTGAAGAAGGATGAAGATGAACACCTCCATCGGTGGTAAATGTTGTCCCTTTCACACCGACGCGGTGTCCGGGCTGGTTCCGGGCCAGTGCCTGTTTATGATTCTAACGGGTGCTGAAGAGCAACTCAAAGTTTGTCGGGGTGGAAATCAAGACGCGGTGATGTCAGAGACTGAGGGCGGGGTTTTCATAGAAAACCGAAGGGTTTTTTGTGGGCCGTGTTTGAGAAGCTTCAGCGAACGTCAACCTGAAGAGAAAAAAGCAGGAAAGCATTTCATTTCATTCATTTTCAACCTCCTGGGTTTGTTGTTGAACCATTCAAGGAAGTTTTCCATTTTTTAAAGCCGTCTAGGTGCAGAAGGAGCCGCGTTTACTACGGATAGAAGTGGTTTTCTTCATCAAACCTTTATTTTGGTACTTCAGAGTAAATTTGCACATTTTCTAAGTATTTAGGTTCAGGATTTACTTTCAACAGACATTAAGATTTAAATTCAGATTTAGCTTTTAGATACAACATCTAGCTTTATATTGAATGATTTAAATTACATGAAGATTCAAATTCGCAGTGGATATAATATTTATATTTAACATTTAAATTTAACATTTAGATACATTATTTACATTTAACATTTAGATACATTATTTACATTTACATATAACATTTAGATTTTACGGCTAGATTTAACATTTCTATTTAAATTTACATTTAAATTTAACATTTACATACATTATTTACATTTAAATTTAACATTAAGATTCATTATTTACATTTAACATTTGGATATAACATTTAAATTTAACATTTAGATATAACATTTATATTTACATTTAGATATAACATTTATATTTACATTTAGATATAACATTTATATTAACATTTAGATATAACATTTATATTTACATTTAGATATAACATTTGTACGTGTAGAAAAGACGCCTCATAGAGAATGAGACGGATAAAAGAAGAAACTCAAAGCTGAATAAACAACATGGAGATCCACACCTTCAAAATAAAACAGGAAACAAAACAGAACCACAACAACAAACCTTCAAAGTAAAATGAGAGAAACGACACAAAGTAAACCAAGCCCCCCGACACGCCATCCATCTCCTTATCTGCACCTTTCATGACACCCAGAGAGAACTTTCCCGTCCGCTAACATCCAGCCATGGCTCTCTGTGAAATCAAATTGATTTTACGTTCGGCGTCAGCGCGGCGTGACATTCTGGAGACGCTCTGCTGGATCAGGACCAGGAAGACCCACAATCCCTCAGGGAAACTTGAATTCTGCGACAAGAACATTTTGCAGGAGAATGTCGGGTCATCAGTGTGTGAGGTCACGCAGCGAGACGATGAACCCAGTCTGAAGAGTGAGTCCAACTCTGAGGGGGTCAGAAGGTGAAAGATTAAAGTTGAATGCTGGTCAGTGATTGGCTGTCTGCTGGTGAAGTGCACCATGGGAGTTCAGACATTCAAGAGGAAGTACACACTGACTTGTTTTTTCTCTTTTTTTTCGGTCTGTCCTTCCTCTCTCTGTTGTCGTGACGATCGGCCGCTGGGCGGAGCTGACACATACAAGAGTGAGACGACTTTTGTGGAAGCTGGCCTTCTCACTGACCTTTGACCTTTGATGGGGCTGTTTTCAGAGAACTGAGGACAACCCTTCAAAGTGCCACATAAAAGGATGGAATCTTCTTCATGTTCACGGCGACGATGTTTGACCCAGAGCCGGCGCATCCAGACAGAGTCAGATAAAACCAATAACGGCACCACGACCTCTGACCTCTGACCTCAGTGACAGCGAAAGTCCTTGAACATAATCCCGACAGCGGGTGATTGAAGCGTTTGACAGAGGTGGTTGCCAAATAATGTCAGCGACGTTCCGTCTTTCCGTGTCGGAGCAGCTGGTTTGCGTCGTGGCGCCGACAGTAAACTCTTAGCGGGGTCGTCGTCCCGCAGGTTAAAACTTTATTCGACGTTTTAAAAACACAGGAAGCCTTTTGTTTGGAGACTTCCTGTCGCGTGTCGGAGGCAGAATGTCGGTTTGAGGTCGTTGAGGGCGAAGTTTGAAAATGAAGAAAAACGAAAAGAGAAAAATCTGCTGCTGGAGATGAAGGAAGGATTCCTCCTCTTATTCATCTCCTTTCCTTTGCTACCTCCTAGCTCTTTCACTACGTTCTCCACTTTTCTTTCACGCTTTCATTTCTTCCCCTACTTCATACATTTTTATTTCCACTCTTTCCTTCACTCCTCCTTTCCTTTCCTGCTTCATCCACTTTTCATTTCCTAATTTCCTTCACCTGCTCCTCTTTTCCTCCTTCCTTCCCTACTTCTCATAAATTGTCTTTCCTTCCTACCTCCTCTTTTACATCCATACCTCCTTCTTTCCTTTCTCTACCTCCTTTTTTCCTTCTCTACCTCCACCTTTCTTTCACTGTCTCCTTCTTTCCTTCCTTACATCTTTTTTCCCACATACCTCCTTCTTTCTTACCACATCATCCTTTCATGCTTCATTCACATTTTATTTCCTAGTTTCCTTCACTGCTTCCTGAGCTGTTCCATTCCTTCCCTTCTTACGGATTGTCTTCCCTTCCCTTCCTCCACCATTTATCCAAACCTCCTTCTTTCTTTCCTTATTTTCTCTTCCGTTATCCCTCCCAGAATCCTCAGTTCTGACGCTACCTCTTTCTTTCCTTCCCTACCTTATTTTTTGTTCTAAATTCCTCTTTCTCTTACTTCCTCATTTCCTCTCTTCCATCATCCTCAATTCCTATACCTCCATATTTCTTCCCGTCTCCTTTTCTTCCCTTCTTCCTTCTTTGCTTCCATTCCCCCTCCTATCCTCCCATACCTCCTTTTATCCTCTTCCTTTCCTTTCCTTCCCCCTTCTTACCAACCGTTCCTCCTTCCATCCTTCACTACCTCTCTGTCTCTTTTCAATCCCCTTCCGCTCACTTCCTTGTGTCCTTTTCCCTTCTACAATCCTTCCTGACAGCCTCAGTTCCTCCTGTTACTTCTCCTCCTCTTGCGTACCTCCTCATTTCCTTTCTAACGGGACAAATCAATAAACCGGCAGAGACAGGTGAGGTCATGATTTGAAGGTAATTCCCAAACGTCAAACAGCTCCGACCGATAAACATCTCTTCCATGTTGTTTCTGCTGCAAAGGTCATTTTTCCACCACATCAGAGGAGCATGTGACACTATGACAAAACCCAAGGCATTATGGGAAATAGTGTTCATTAATGAGATAAACAACATCACCTGACTTTGGTTTATTTATACTTTGGAGTAAAAACCTTCTCTCTCTCTCTCTCTCTTTCTGTCGGACGGTTCATCCACAAACACCGAAGAAGAACCCGTTAATGGGACGGTTCTGGATGTTGCCGGTGCCGCTCACTGCCTCGGCTCTGGGGCGAAAGGTTACGGACCTTACCCCTGAGAGTAAAGACTGTGAGTGGGCCATTCTTCATCAGATTTAGCCTGTGGCGTAGAACACCTCCAACCGCAGCTCTGATCTTTGATAAGCCCCTCCGCCATCTTAATCCAACCTCGAAGTGAGGGAAATGAGTCTGTAATTGCAAGGGCTGATGGGAAACCCACAGTGGCGCGTTTGTTCGGGTGACATTTTCACAGCTCCAGTCTTAGCATATGACTATTGGAGTCAGCTGAAAGGTCGGACACAGTTGGTGCTTTCTATCTTAACATGGAGGTCGCACCGGGGTCAACTGGTTGGGGTATTTGTAAGCTGATTGGGCCTCATGCTAGCCGGCTAATGCCAGCGGATAACGAACGCCAAGAAGGAGAATGGTGTGAGATATGAAGGCTTTACCTTGACCTGCAAAGCAAATCTGATTCAAATGCGGGTTGATCAGAGGTCAGGTAAGGGTCATTGAGGGGTCAACACATAACTGTGATCAAACGGGTCCACACGGGTCCAAGCGTCACGCCTTATTAGAGTCCCAGCAGTCGTTTGGTCTCATGTCAGAGTAAGAGCATGAGTTTCTCCTAAACCGGGGGTACTGCTGTGCTTTGGAGGGGGTCTTCGTCTCCGAGTGTTTGTCCAAGTCACTGTATATATATTTATAATTATATATGTTTATAGCGTTTTTGAAGAAGAAGAAGAAAGAAGAAAGAATCCTTTATTAGTCACATGGTCATACACAGTACAACATAGTGAAATTACTTCTCTGCATTTGACCCATCCCTGAGGGAGCAGTGGGCAGCCCCTCGTGGAGCGCCCGGGGAGCTAAGGATTCAGGGTCTTGCTCAAGGACCCTACGACAAGTAGACCCTGGTGGGATT
>VRLP01005843.1:0-33158 GCA_009660295.1 Lophius piscatorius
AGATCTCTCTCCTCACTCACCAGTGCATCCATGGTAACGCACCCCCCTACCTGAAAGAACTACTCACCCCACTGACCTCGACACGATCCCTCCGTTCTACCCAGTCATACCGCCTCCTCCTTCCCCAGACTAAGCTCAGCACCATGGGTGATCGGGCCTTCTGTTCTGCTGCCCCTCGTCTGTGGAATGCCCTCCCTGACCATCTGAGGGCTCCACAGACGACTGACACATTTAAAAAAGGACTTAAAACTTTCCTTTTTAGCAGAACCTATAACCTTAATTAACATTGCTGCTTTTTGGTCAGGCTTTTATATAGTTATTATTTTATTTTTTATTGATGGCTTTTATCTGCTTTTGCTTTGTAGCACTTTGAGATTTGATCCAAATGTAAAGTGCATTATAAATTAAATGTATTATTATTATTATTATTACAAAGAGAGGGAAAATTGTTGCAGCACTCTTTTTCTGTTATAGTTTAGAGGGGGGGGGGGGGGGCTAGTGCAGCCCATCACCGCTAACATTGGGCGAGAGGTGGGGTACGCCCTTTTTAAAGTAGCATGTTCATCACTGGGTCAACAACTGGAGACAAACAACAATTCACACTTACATTCGGTCAATGGAGAGTCACCAGTTCACTGCATGTTTTTGGACTGAGGGGGGAAGCTGGAGTACCCGGAGAGAACCCCCACAAAAATATGCAAACTAAACACAGAAGGGCTTGTAGGCCAGAGGTAAATTTCAAGCTATAGACCTTCTCGCTGTGAGACTACTGTTCTACCCACTAAGCCACCACGCTGCCCATTATTGCAGCAATGTATCAATATTATTCCCCCGCCATAAACAAAGCGAGGAGGGAGATGCAGACGTGGGTTTCCTTCGTCCTTATTGTCTTTTTATTCCGCAGATAAACGGACAGGATAGAAAGGAATTGCAATGAACTGGCTGAACTTCTCTCTAACTATTGTTTCAAGGCAAAGACATTTATCTTCTGTTTATCTGCCCTACATCATCAAGTCTGTTAAAGCCCTGAACAAGAATGAAAGGAATACTTCAGAAATCAGTCCAGCCATTGAAGCTCTGACCAGGACAAAGACAAGGTACCCAAAAGCCTGGCTGGCCTTGAGATATCTCTTTCAGCAGACCTGCAGCAAAACCAAACAAAGGACAGCAGGCAGACAGAGGTGAGGCCAGGTGCAAGGAGAACAATCTTCAGTTCTCATTTGATTGGAGACAAAGAGCTACAGAGAAAGTCTGAGACATTCATTATACTCTTTGGAGAGAAGAGATGCAGAGGATAAAGAATCATCCAGAAGGTGAAATACAAATGACATGCAAATAGCTATTTCTACATCGGCCTGATATCCCACAGTTTCTGATATCCCTGGGGGGAAAAAAGGAGAAAAAGGAATTTGATTGTGGGATATACAAACAATATCATATCAGCTATCATATGTATCACGCGTGTGCCATATTTCATTTGATATGTCACATCAAATATGTATTTCATGCTGGAAACTGACAGAAGTTTAGAGTGAGCCTCAAATCAATGGAAAGATGTTCAAATCAATTAGAAAATATGTTCAAGTTCGTATCTATATTAAATATCGCGTGGAAGAAAAGCTATAATGTTTTCAGTTGTACCCAATAAACAAAATCAAAAAATAAATGGAAATCAATCAAATTATTATTTTTAAAACTGTTCATTTTCATTCTAATAGGTACCATATGATATTTTGCCTTGTTGCCTTTCTTACATTTGATGTCTTACATCATGCATTGGAATGTGAAAATAATTTTCTCTGTAATATTGATTATTGTCGTCAATGTTAAGTTATATACTCGGAGATTGATAGCAAAGTTACACATGGAGTTCCACAGGGATATGTGCTTGGACTAATTTCATTCACATTATGTAAGTTTTGTTTAGGCTACATTATCAGGAAAAGTCATAATCTCCCAGATGCAGATTACATACAACTGTAGATATCATTGAAATCTGGTGAGTCTAATCATTTATCCAAACTAGAGGCATGTCTAAAAGTCATCAAAACCTTGATAACCTGCAATTTTCTCCTTCACATACGTTGGTGCCTGACCATTAAGGGCTTTGTAAGTGACCAGAAGGATTTTGAATTCAACTCTAGATTTTACGGGGAGCCAATGAAAGGAAGCTAAACAGGAGAGATATGTTCTCTTAACCTGGTTCTGGTCGGCACACGTGCAGCAGCGTACTGGATCAGCTGGAGGGGCTTCAGAGATTTATTGGGACTACCTGCTAGTAGGGCATTACAGTAATCCAGCCTGGAAGTAACAAATGCATGAACTAATTTTTCTGCATATTTTACAAATATTATGCATATGAAAAAAGGCAGTCCTTGAAATTGTTTCATGTGGGAGTCAAAGGACATATCCTGATCACAGATAACTCCCAGGTTCCTCACAGTGGTGCTGGTGGCCAAGGTCATACCATCCAGAGTAGTTACATTATCAGATAAGTATTTCTAAATTGCTTGGGTCCAAGCACAATAAGTTTTATACAAATTCTTCGCTGGAGCCTTTGTGCTTTTTCACCCTGCAGGGTCTCGTGGATGGAGGCGGGATCTGCTGCTATGGACCTGCTTGATACCCACAATATGATCATAATGATGCTTACAATTATTATTGTTGTTATTATTATTATAGTATATATTGTTATTATCAACCTGGAATCCTTGCTGCTCTTCTCCTCCTCTCTCTCTCTCTCTCTCGCGCTCTCGCTCTCTCTCTCAGTTTCTCTCTCTCTAATCAAACTCAACCCAACCATTGTAATTGATATATGATATATCTATTTATATATTTATATATATTTATATATTTACATATATTTCTATACAATACATTTTTCTTTTCTTCATTTTTTCATGTGTGTTTATTGCTGCACGGCATTCACAGTGGAAAGAAGAATGTCTTTGTAAAGGGAAAATTGTTTTAACTTTGCATATGACAATGAACACTGACTATGATGGAGATGAAAAATGTAGGACAGCAGCAAGTTTTAAGTGCTTTTGTAGCCATGCAATAATGAAGGGTTCTTACTTTTTGAAATGGATTTGCCTCACTGGTAATCCACGCAGCGCTACTAACCATTCATTTAAAGTTCAAATCGACTTCCATCACTCAAAGTAAGTTTGGGAAAGTACTGAGCTGACACAAGCCATGCAAGGCGCCAAATGCTCATCAGGAGCAGTAACCATTCACGCCATCATTCACACACCATTGGAACAGCCATCGGGAGCAACTTGGGGTTCAGTATCTTGCTGATACTTCGACATCTAGACTGCAGTGGCCGGTGATCGACCATCAACCTTCAGAAATAAAATTAGGTCTATCCTGGAACCCCCCTCAGAGATTTGATTTGGATCAAATCTCTGAGTATAGTCTTTCAAAAATATCTATGCTGGAAAAACACGCCCCCCCCTCCGTTTTTTCTGAATGAATGCTGGACATTTTGATGGTCTTATGTTGCTTTATATCAAACTGGAAGCATAGTAGCTTTGTATGCAGGATTATGTTTCTAGCTTCATTGGTTTTATATAAAGCCAAACAAACAGCATGTTTGTACGATTGTTAATATGATAGGAGGAAAACTGTTACAGACACAAAGGGATTCTGCGCCTATAGACATTTTTTCCTGCGGTCCAAAACGAACCCAAATTCTCCGGGATGAATGAATTCCGAGAGAGGGAAGAAACACATTTCTTTAGGTCCATTTATTCCCAGAAGTTTCCTGCAGCTGATTTTTCACTACTTGGCTTAACCATCAAACAGTGTTTCATGTGATCCCACACTCTTTTGGAGGTGGAAGTCTCCACAGAAAGGAAATATTAAGTGTGTGACTGTTTGTGTCTCCCGACTGACTGGAGTACGGTTGCTTCTCTCGGTGGCTTTCAGCTGGATGAAGATTAAAGTGACGAAGACACAAATCCCATCATACAGAGCTTCACGTAAGATGATGAACACCTCCTCCTTTAGTGCTCTGCCGACCAAAGGTAGTACTCTTTGATGCATTGGGGACCCTGTGTGCTCATGTGCAGGTGAAAATATGTGTGTGTAATGTGTGATCTGGCAGGGATTGAGAATCCCCATAGGTAAGACGCAGGACCCTTTGAAGGGGATTCTGTTGTGGTTAAGGGGTTTCAGTGGCATCTGCTTCACTCTGTCCCCTAATTACTCGTCTGCTGATGTTCTCCTCCTTCACCTCTCTAGAGCTCCCGCCCTGCTGTTTACCTCTTAAAATGTAAATTACATCTAATTTAAGGCTAAAGGTGTCATCTGTATTTCACATAATGATACAGGGTAATAATAAAAAATGGAAAAACAATGTGTTGGAAGTATAAAAATGTTCTGCTTTTTATTAATAATAATGGATGCCTGTACAGCACAAAGAAACAAGTGAGACCTTCGTCATAACATTATGAAAATGACTCACACGATCATACGAGTCATTCAAAGTCATTTGTCGAGTTGGACTTGCATCCATACTGGAGGATACTGAGGATATCGATCTAATTTAGGTCGATACAGGAAGTACGCTCTGCAGGGACGCAGAATGTGTAGCGGTTGGGGTGATAGACGAGTGTATATAGCGTGACTGACTTTCCTGCAGGAAACCAGAATTGAACATTCAATTCGTGCTCCCTTTTTAATTAATCATTACAACGCTCTTTGTCAAACCTCAACCACACCACGGTTCAGTCCTCGTGAGCGGTTATCAAAGCATGCATGGGCTCATGCCATCTTTCCTCAGGAAGCCAGTGCAGTAATTGGTAGAGGGGTAAGAAGCAAAGTACGTACCAAATTTTTTTAAACAGAACGCGTTTCACAAATGCACCACCATTCACTAACACACAATGTACTGCACAGTATAATAAAGAACACCACCATGAAATCGATGCATTTCGTTTCAAAGATATAACATTGTAGAAGGAGGCAAACAGCCTTTGAATAAAGACCTTAAAAATTGGTTAAACTGAGATTAGACAACTTGCACAGTTTTGTTTGTTGTTTTTTATTGCCACCATTCTTTTCTTCGGTAAATGGACTGTACTTATATAACTGTTTTTGTAGTCTGCTCGACCACACAAAAGCACTCCATCATTCACCCATTCACACAGACATTCATGCAGTGATGACTGAGGCTGCCATGCAAGGCGCCACATGGTGATCAGGAGCAGTAAACATTCAAGCCATCACTCAAACAGGAATGGAACAGCCATTGTGAGCAACTTGGGGTTCCGTATCTTCCTCAAGGACACTTGGACATTTTAACTGCAGTGGGCTGGTACACCCAACGACCTTCAGATAAGTTGACGAACACTCTACCAACTGATCCACCATCACCCCTTAATGTTGGATGTTCATTGGGATAACTTGTTTTGGTTGGACACAACAAAGGAGGTTAGACGCATCCACTTCTACTATCGTACTGATTGTCATCATCGTTAGGTCTTCTTTTATCTCCTCTACCCGATCTGAAGAATCTCTCACGCCTTTGGATTGTATTCACTAAAGTTAATTTAAGATTAAGACACTTAAGAGTCATTTGCTGCAGCTTGTTGTGATGACGTCTCAAAAAGCAGCGCTAGTACTGGCGAATAAAACAGGGGTTGATAGACCTGGAGCACAGACAGAGTGACAGGTTCTAAAATTGTTTATTGTTCAGTGTTTTTTTTTTTTTAGAAAACTGAATTATAATATGAATTATAATATTATTTTGTTTTGCGGATGTTGGTCCTCGGCCCGGTGGAAGGGGTCAGCTGTTCTATGTTATGGTCATTTTCTCAAACATTCTTTGGCCGGGAATGGCAGCAATAAAGGTAAATAAAGAAACAAAGTTGTTTTTAGCCACTTTCAGCAGTGTTTCATCGGGAAGCTGCCTAAATCAACCAGTCATCCAAATATTGATAGAAAGAGGAAAACAAAAAAACTATCCCTGACACTGAAATGAACATGAACTGAGGTATAAAAGTAAAAAGTTTGAAGGACATTTTTCTGTAACCAATTTCCCATATTGGTATTGTCTTAAGGGATAAAAACTTTATTTCTATGGCTAATATTCACAGTTCTAGAATGTGTTTAGAATGAATGACCACTGCAGAGACCAACAAGAGAAAAAACGTCCAACATCCTGCCTTTTCTTCATGGTGGAGTTTCTGCTTATGTTTCTCTCTGTTTGGACTTCTTACTGATTCACATTTGCTGTCTCGTTTCGTCCGTCCTGTGTGATTTGCACGTCTGGGTACACCAAGCAAATCATCTTCTCTATGCATCAATATTCCTTTATCATATCCTCAAAAAGTCGGGGATATTGTGGAATCGGAATCGTTGCTGGCTTGTCCACGTCCACCACGTACGCCGCAGATGCATCATGTTAGAGCGATTACTCAAAAACTATATCATGGATCATTTTCTTATTTTTTTCCTCACATGGTGAGCAGGATCATCATTGGTGTGGATGAACTGGAGTGATTTTGAAAACAATCAGTTACAATTTTCTGACACTAGGGGGAGCTTTATCTCCAAACAGCGGCTGTAGATTAGTGGGTAGAGCGGCCATCTCCCAATCGGAAGATCGGAAAGAAGCTGGTTCGAGACCCACCAGTCCCACACATGTCATAGGGTCCTTGAGCAAGACCCGAAAACCCTAGCTCTCCTGGCCCTTCAAAGGTGCCGCCCACTGCTCCCTCGGGGATGGGTCAAAGGCAGAGAAATTATTTCACTATGTTGTATTGTTTATGACTGTATGTGATTAATAAAGGATAGATTATTATTATTATTAATAAAAATGTCTTAATTTGACATAATTTCTCAACCGTTGGTTCAATTTAGTCCAAACTTGGTGCAAAAGAATGCACTCGATGAGATGTATCTTGTGTCAGGTGTGTTTAACTCTTATAGTTCATATTTTACACAGGAGGGGAGCTTTTTATGAAAAGACTTTGGACATAATTTCACATATAATTTAAAGAGTTCAATGAGTGGGTTTGCTTGCACATCTTGGGGATGGGGATTTTTAAGCGATAAACCCTTGCTGTTGGGGATGACAGCATAGGCCTAGTTTAAAATCGGTCTTGATGTGAAGAAAGCATTAAATGATGCAATACGAAAATAGTCTGCTTAAGTAATGAGTCTCTCATGAAAATGTTAGCAAAGTTTGATATTATTGTTCAAATTGTAGGAACTGAAATATTCAAGTTAAATAAAGTGTAAACTCTGCTTTCGTACCATTGGATCAAATATCTGAGTAGAGCCCTTCAAAAATATTGACTTTTCTGCTATAGTCTCCGCTTTGAACATCACTCTCTCCTTTCACTCTCTCATTTCCATTTTCCTCTTTATCCTCTCTCCTCTCTCAGGAGCATTGGACCGTTCCTCCTGTTGACATTTCAAATCGTTGGCTGAAACTCAGTTGCTTGAACATCATTTTCACGCTTTTCTTTATGTCAGTTTCGCTCCATCCTCTCCCGGCTCTCAGTCCCGAGCTGCTGATCCTAGAAATGTGTTGTTTCTCTCTGCCTTCTTTATAATTCCAACTTACTTATACATTATTTTATGTATTGTTTCTGTAGCAGCATTACTCAAAGCAATATCCTTGTCAGTAATGACTTCATGCTTATATAAAGTATATTGTGTAGAAAGATGTGTTCTAGCCATGAGATACATTGTTAGCATTACAGATGGAGAAGCTAGCTGTTCTTTCCTGTGTGATTTAACTTTCTAGTATGTGGCCTGAGTTGAAGAAAAGCTCAGCAATATGATTTTGCTTTCTTCTCCATAATGCTGACCCTTCTATTAAAAACAAAACATGCCTCACTGCATGAGTCCATCATGCTGCAATGCATACATTAATTACATCAATGATCATGCTACCATGCCACATGTTGGTGGGTGGGATATATTAGGCTGTAAATAATATTTTTTTGTGAAGCAGCAATGGACAAGCGTAAGGATCTAAGCAAATTTGACAGGGACGAAATTGTGATGGCTATTAATCTGGGTAGTGGGATACTTAAATAAGGACACTTGGTGGAATGAGGAGGTGCAGGAGATTATAAGCAGGTAAAGGTTAGCAAAGAAGAAGTGGGATAGCAAGAGAGATGAAGAATGTAGGCAGGAGTAAAAAGGGATGCGAACTAAGGCAAAGAGCTAGGTGGCAAAGACAAATGAGAGGCCAATGATTATCTCAAGTTGTGTGAGAGATTGGACAGTCAGGATGGATAAAAAGGGCTGTACTGATTGGCAAGGAAGTGAGATCAAGGTGGGAAGGTTGTGCAGCAGGTTGGGGTGATTAAGGATAGAGATCAAAATCTGCTTACAAGTGAGGAGAGTGCTGGAAGGAAAGAATACTTGGAAAACAGATGAATGAAGAATATGAGAGAGAGAGAAGGGTGGAAAATGTGGGACCTGTTAACCAAGAATTTAATGTTGAAGTGAGAGCAGTTTTGAAATAAATGAAAAATGGAAAGGCGTTTGGTCCTGATGAATTACATTTGGAGCGATTGAAGTGTCTAGGAGAGAAGGGAGTGGACTATTTAAATGTTCAACATAATCTTTGAGAATAGGAGGATGCCTGAGGAATGGAGGAAAAGTGTACTAGTGCTGATTTTCAAGAACAAGGGTGATATTCAGAGCTGTAGCAACTACAGTGGTATAAAGCTGATGAGCCACACAATGAAGATCTGGGTAAGAGTAGTAGAAGCTAGGTTAAGAAAAGGGGTTACAATTTGTGAGCAGCAGTATGGTTTGATGCCAAGAAAGAGCACTACAGATGCAATGTTTGCTGTGAGCGCGCCAATGGAGAAGTATAGTGAAGGTCAGAAGGAGTTGCATTGTATCTTTGTGGATTTAGAGAAAGCGTACGACAAAGTGCAGAGGGATGAATTGTGGTATTGCCTTTGGAAGTCTTGAGTGACAGAAAAGTATGTAAGGTGGGTACAGGATTTGTATGAGAGCAGATAATGTGCAGTAGGAGTCACGGATGGTTTTAAAGTGAAGGTGGGACTGAATCAAGGATTGGCCCTGAGCCCCTTTTTGTTTGATTTGGTCATGGACAGGCTGACAGATGAAGTCAGAGAGGAGTCTCCGTGGACGATGATCATCACAGATGACATTGTGATCTGTAGTAATAGCAAGGAGCAGGTGGAAGACAACCTGGAGAGGTTGAGCTATGCGTTGCAGGCATGAGGAAGGAAGGTCAGTCACAGTTAGACAGAATTCATGAGTGTGAATGAAAGGGAGGCAGTTGCAACGGTGAGGATGCAAGGAGTATAGGTGAAGAAGGTTCAAGGGTTTAAGTACATCGGGTCAACTGTTCAGAACAACAATGGTTGTGGAAAAGAGGTGGAGAAGCGAGTGCAGGCATGGTGGAGCGGGTGGGGAAGAATTTGAGAACTGTGACAGAATAGTAGCTGCAAGAGTGAGGGGAAAGGGATTACAAGATGGTGGTGAGAGCAGCTCTGCAGGACGGATTGGACATGACAGCATTGACTAAAAGCCAGGAGGCAGAGCTCAAGTTGAAGATGTTCATATTTTCTTTGGGAATTAAGAGTACGGATAGGATTAGAAACGATTATACCAGAGGAACAGCTCAAGTAAGACTTGCTGTCCAACAGGAGAAAAAGGGGAAAACTATAGAGGTTTCTGGATGTGGTCAGAGAGGACATACAGCTGGGTGGTGTGAGAGAGGAAAATGCAGAGGACAGGGCAAGATGGAAATAGATCATCCGCTGTGGCGCCTGCTAAAGGGAACAGAAGAAGAAGAGTGTATGTTGATTGATTCCAATGAATCTCACAGGATATGAATAGCAAAATTGGCAAGACTTTACTGGCATGTTCAAGTGTTAAATTTTCAGATGAAATGTAAATGGACTGTACTTATATAGCGCTTTTCTAGTCTGCTCGATAAAAGCGCTTGACCACACGGGCCAGTATTCACTCATTCACACTAACATTCATAAAGTGATGATAGAGGCTGCCATGCAAGGCGCCACATGCTACTCAGCGGCAGTAACCGTTCACACCATCATTCACACATCAATGGAACACCCATTGGGAGCAACTTGGGGTTCAGTATCTTGCTCAAGGAACGCCACCGTGGCCCGCTGTTTATATGTTGAAGATAAACTCGGTCAGAACTTTAGAGACCCTAATGACATCCAGACAATGAAGCAAAACGAGGTTCCTGATATTCTCTGCAGTGCAATGTCTCCACAACTGTTGGGTGAATGACAAATGAAACTGGCTCAGACATGAATTTTCAAATGAGGGAAAACGATAACATTTTCTTATTAACCTTTTCTTGCTCCTTACCAGTAGGACAAATTCTTATTTATATATTCATTTTTAATCAAATACCTTTATAACTATTGGCCTTTATCAGCATTGCTGATGCTTATTTTAGAGCAAACGGTATCTAGTGGATCAATCATTTGTGAAACCTTAATATCAATGTGATGATTTGTCTTTTAGAAACAAAGTTGTTATTGCTTATGCCTATATTCACTTTTCTATATTGTCGGTGCAGCTTCCTTTCCAAGAGAAATCCGCCTGATAGAAAGTATCATGGGAAAAATGCTGCTGTCTTTGTCTAAGTTTATCGTGTGGGCCACATGGATGGAAAATAAACTGACTTTTTTCTCATATAATTAAAAATCAATTTCCAAAAATTTGTAATAACACTAGTCCTTATGCAGCTTATTGAAAGGTATTAAGGATTAGACACCGTGACTCCTGCTCCCTTTTAATGAGGTTTTCATCTTCAAACAGGTTCAATATGTTTGCAGGTAAAATGTTACATCATGAATGAGTGTTTGTCTGGTATGTTGGTCTATATGACTGGCATATGACTCTGCATTTAACAAATCACAGATGCTCTATCATACACACACATCCACTGGCATTGTTGCCAGATAGAGACGAAGCAATTGGGCAGGTGTGTGTGTGTATCTCTGTGTATGTGAGAGAGAGACAGCGAGAGGGAATGCTAGAGAGTGCTAGTTTAGTATGTCACTTATTTTCTTCTCTCCCAGGAGACCACATGGAGGGATGAGGTACTAGCCTCGCTGAATGGCAGATTTAGGCCAATTAAGCCAGAACTGGAGCGCAAAATACACAAGTTCATACACTCTCACACATGCTGTCGCTGTGGTCTGTCCAGTGAACACCCAGTGGAAACGCCATCCCGCTCTTTCATAAACACAGACGTGTCTCCCGTCTGTTCTACAGCTACAGTAAGAGGCACTTAAGCAGATCCCTGGTCTGTTTTAGCGCACACAATCTCACACACACACATACAAACATACACACACACACACAGACACACAAACACACACATAAAACTAGGCTAAAACGAAATCTAATATAACTGAACACTTGCGATAAATGCAGATTCGATCTCTGACATCACTGTGATGGAATTTGGTCTTACTCTTCTTTGCAGACCAGTTGGCGAGTTAATGGGTTAGACCTGATCTTTTCACGTCCCACTATTTCATCTTAACGAGGTTCAGGTACAGACTTTGACTGGACCACTCCAGGGCCAGAATCATTATCCTGACCCAGTTGTTCTTGGTCTTCAACTCACAAACTGATGACCTGACATTCTCCATCAGATGTTCTGGTAGAGGGCAGTATTCATGTTTCTCTTCAGTCCTCAGGACGCTTAGATCCTTTCATGTGTGCAGCAGACTCCTGAAGATGTTCTACCAGTTCGTCAGAGCCTGCAACGAACTGGCAAGAGTCTTTCGCTGTGAAATGCGGGAAAGGGTGCATCAAGGCAGAGGAGCTGCACAAGCTGAACAGATTGGAAGACTGGTGAGGAAGGCCAGCACTTTTGTTGGTCTGGTGATGGACAGCCTGGAGGAGATGGCAGCGATGAGGACAAGAGATAAAATCAGGTCCATCCTGGATGGCGTCCTGGTCATGAAGCAGATGAGCATTTCCTCATTAAACTGCCTCCTTCATGTTAGACCGTAACACATGCACAGCATTATTTTATTAGTGTTAATGCTGTGTTTGGTTTACATCAGATGTAAACCTGTATTCAAAACAGTTCAACTTTCTATTCATGAGTTGATAGAAGATTCTCCCAAAAGCGCTGAGGGTAATCAAGGTGTGTAGTGTATCCCATGTTGCCCTAAGTTCTTGGAATAGTGGAACTTCCAACCACATAGGGGTCACATGTCTGTGCACTTCCAGTGCCAATCCCAAGTCGGATAACTTGGGAGGGTTGGGAAAGAAAGGACATCTGGCAGAAAACCTCTGCCACATCAATATGCGGCACATGAAACGGATTTCAAAACCGGCACGGGTTAACAAATGCTGTCACTGGCACTGTTAGACAGCAGGTTACCAGTGGTAAATAATGGATAATAATAATAATAATACATTTAATTTATAATGCACTTTACATTTGGATCAAGTGGATGGAAACAGATGATCCACTGTGGCTACCCATGTAAAGAACAGCTGAAAGGCGAAGAAGAAGAAGTTCTTGGAATAGTGGAGTCATGAACTCTTGACTCTTATTGAGGTGAAAGATCCTTGGATGTTTTCTTTGGATCTTTTGTGACTTCTTGAATCAGCCTTAGCTAAGCTCTTGGAAAGGTTTTGGAAGGAGGTGCACTTTTGTGAAGGTTCCTTGTAAGTCCTCTCCATTTGCAGACAATGCCGCTTTTGATCTATGGCGTTCTAGAGACTTACAAAGCTTTGGAACTCTTCCCAGAATAAGGGATTTGAATTAACCTCTGGATCAACCTTTGATGTTGGCATAGTGTGCTACTGGTGAGAGCTACAGGCTAACGTCCTGCTCCTGAATATGTTCTATTTAACTGATGATGTGTGATTGATCAAGGCTGGTAGTGATCAGATATGGATTGTTCTAGTCCAGTTGAAACCAGTTATTATTGCAGTTCGGTTTGACTAACTCATTCCATCCTTCATAAATACATCTTCAGCTGGAATCTGCTCAGGGATATTCATGTCAAACACAGCCCCTTCTCGCTCCTCCTCTCAGACTCTGACTCCCAACATTGTTTCAATGTCATCCAAAGCTGAGAATGTGTTCAGTGCATTTGCAGCTGAATATTCTCCCTGAAACGACGACAGGAGCTCCTTCCTCTCAGTCTGTGTCTTCCAACTTTTCTCACATTAGTCGTGAAGCAAATAGGAAAGTCCAGAATTGTATTTGTGTTTGTTTTTATTACTTTATTTTCTTCATGATTGCCTGTGTGCATGCCGCATATGCAGACGCCAGGGCAACAGAAATTCTAAATCCCGAGTCAGGCTCATTCAATTATTCATACTGCTATTGCGGTACTCTGGCACAGACAGAGAGAAAGAGAGATGGAGATGGAGGAGGAGAGAGGCAGTAGGAGGAAGGGAGGGTGGATGGGAGACACATAGGAAGAGGACGGGGGGTGCATTCAGTGACAGCATCTATTCTGTCTCGATGCCCTCCTGCCGCGCCAACTCTCATAACCTCTCCCATCTCTGCTCATCCTCACCTCTCATGTCTTCCCGATCTTTTCCCCCACTCTTTCTCCCATTCACTTCATCTGTCGCCCTCTATCTGTTCTATTTACAGATCTTCCTCCACACTCTTACTCCTTGTCCCGTACCTTGTGATACTGTACGGGAGTCCCCCTCCTGTGGGCCATCATCACAGGACGTTCCCTCTCATGAAAGCATTCAAACTTGAACGTGAGCTGTGACTAATACATTTCACAGCATTCAGTGTTGACCTTGAATATGCCATCCCTTCCTGCACTCATTCCCTGAGGTGAGCGACTGTAAAAATCAAGTCCAGCACCTTTATCTGGACCTTCTGACCTGTTCATATCCAGGTAGATAATTTTCTTCATCATGCCTCTCCTGTTTTTAATTTTTATCCCCTCAATGATCCACTTGCCCAAACCCTTTTTTCTTGCAGATTTAGACAATGCAGCAAACCAATGTGAGTCTCGCCCTCTACCTCCACCCCAGGCCTTTATGGAAATCAATGGCCTCCTCTTGTTGATGACCCGTTTCTGTACGATATGGGCTGTAACTGCCTCCCCAGAGAACGAAACCGAGAAAGAGACATAGCCAGAGAGGGAGAGTGACTTTCGGAGTATTTGAGACAGGGGAATAAAGCAAAAGCACATGTCTGCTTGTCTGGTTCACAGTCAGGGAAATAAAGAGGATGAAAGTGGATGGGGGAAAGTAAGAGACAAGAGCGTGGAGGAAAACAATGAAAGAGATATAATATAATATGAAAACATTGTAATATAAAGTCTAAATGTGAGGATCAAAAACAGTCAGTTATCAGACTCCTGAAAACATGTTTATCTCATGTTCATGAGGGAAACCACCGTTTGAAGAATTAAAGGTTGGATATGAATGATTTATTATGGTTTAAAAATTAATTTAATTTGTCCTCGGATCAGTTTTAAGAGTTGGTTGGCCCTTACCCACCAAGAGTCCTCCGATTCTGATTCAGATGTTGCTGTAATGTGTATAGAAGTATTTTCTGATTAAGTTCCTTCCACTGGCAAACAATTTTTACAAACAATCAAAAAATTAGGGCTCATTGTAAAAAAAACAAAAAAACACAACACAACTACACTTTTTTACCCTGTAAAACCATAGACTTGGTTGCTAATTAAATCAGCCTTTCTCAACTGTGGTGACAACCAAAACATATTCTCCTGAATAGAAAAAAAGCAATAGTTATGCTTTTATTATAAAAATGAAGATAATCAATAGCCTCGTAGGTCATTAGAGTTAGTCTCCACCTCGCTGGAAGACTCAGCGCATGACGAGTTAGCTGGTTTTACCTTCTCTAATTTACTTGCCGGAGGCTCACAGACGAACATGCAACAGTTTGTGAAAAGAGTGTCTAGAAAAAGCTAGAAAGGCCAGAATGAGATGACTCTGATAAATCAGCTTCATCGCAGGGGGATTAGAGGTCGGCAGTAAGGCTAGTCGAGGCCAGCAGCAGTATTAGTAGAGGCCAGTGGTCAGGCTACTAGAGGCCAGCAGCAAGGTTAGTAGAGGGAAGCGGTGAAGGTAGTAGATGCTAATCGTGAGGGAGGCAGAGTCCAGCAGCAAGTGTAGAAGAGGCCAGCAGCGTTGGGATTAGAGGCCAGCAGTAATGCTAGTGGAGGCCAGCTGCAGGGTTAGTAGATGCCAGCAACGAGAGCAGTAGAGACCAGCCCTGAGAGCAGTCGAAGCCAGTGGTCAGGCTGTATAGGCCAGCTGCAATGTTAGTAGAGGCCAGCATTGAAGGTAGTAGAGGCCAGCAGTTAGGGTGGTAGTAGTATTGTATTGAACCGCTTTGCGGTTGGGTTGAGGATCAGTGTGAATCGTCTACGTCAGAATCTGCAGCTTCTTTGCAGCATTATCCATTGGAGTCATAGTCGATCATCACAAGCTCATTTAGATTGCTGTTGTTGCACACTTAAACAGACAGGACCTGTCTGTTCCCATCCTCTGAACAAAAAGTCAAGTGTTAAGTATAGTTAAGGCAGACAAAATATCTTTCCTTCAAAGTTTTCACTGCATGTATAATAGCAGCAAATACCTTCAAACTGCAGCTGTTTGCCGAATACATAAAACCTGAGATAGTTGCTTTAATATCTCGCTATATTAAATTATTAAACACTTCTTTAGTAATATTCTTGCCTTATTGTAAAAAATATGTTTTCATGGTCTGCTTTTATCTTTATTCTGAGTTAAAAAAGTTTCTTTGTGCATGAAAACCTCTGATGAATATGTGACATTTATCTGACTCACAGGTACCGACTACAGGGGGGAGTTCACCTGAGGCGACCTTTCAAATAAGATCAGGACTCCTGGTGATTGAGACCCCTCCCCTTCAGCCTCCCCCGTGTTCCTACAGCTTCCTCTTTGACATCCTGTTGCCGCGCGTCAGCCATACATATTTCATTTAAGATTCATTGAGGGGTAAGTGGCAGTAGGTGAACGGTAGCCGCATTAATAAATCAAAGCGGATCGGAAATGTGACATGATGGGATGTTATGAAGGGAGAATGCTGCAGTTAAAGCAGTACTCTTCATATATGTGTTTTGTTTTCCCTTGAACAACTTTGTCCTCTTCAAAACTATTCAATCTAGTGGGCAAATCTAGGGAGATGGAGCGGTGGTTTGGTGCAGCATCAGCAGTAAAACAGGTGATATATCCTTCTGTTGTAATGAAGAGAGAGCAGAAGGCATTTTACCAGTTAATAAGGTTCCTCCAGGGTGCCTCTCCATCTGAGCAAATCCAGCTGGAAGGAGACCCCAGAACTCGCTGGAAGGATTTTATACCTCACCTGGCCTGGAAACGCCTCAGGATCATCCAGGATGAGTTGAAAAAGGCAAATGGACAGAAGAATGTCTAGAATACTCTGCTTAACCTGCTGCTGATGGATGGATGGATGGATGGATGGATGGATGGATGGATGGATGGATGGATGGATGGATCAGTGGATGGATGGATCGGTGGATGGATGAATTGATGGATCGGTGGATGGATTGACGGATGGATGGGTGGATGGATCGGTGGATGGATGGATCGGTGGATAGATGAGTTGATGGGTGGATGAAGGGATGGAAGGATGGATGGATGGATCGTGGATGGATTGACAGATGGATGGGTGGATGGATCGATGGATGGATGGATGGATGGATCGGTGGGTAGATGAATTGATGGTTGGATGAAGGGATGGATGGAAGGATGGATCGGTGGATGGATTAACGGATGGATGGATGGATGATGGATAGATGGATGGATGGGTTGATGGATGGATGGATGGATGGATGGATGGAAAGCATCTGTTTCTGGAGAGTTTCTCTAGAACACAGTTGGGTTTCAGATCCAATACACGCTTGAAACCGTTTCTACCTCTCTATGAATGGCCAGACAGTGTTGTTCAGACTTGTGTGGAATGCTAAAAAACTCACATACCACGGATAAAAAGCTGTTTCTTTTAAAAGAAAAATTAGATTGCAACCGTCTGAGCATTTCCATTGAGCACAAACGTAAGAAGCCAGACGCATTAATATGAGCGATGACATTCAATAAGAAAACACTGATTTCAAAAAAGGACCTAATGTATGTGCAACTGTGCTGTACATAGACTCAACCAGCCTCCCGATACCAAATGTGCTCCAAATGGAAATGACAAATTTATTTCAATTATTAAATTCTACGTTTGATTACGTTTTAATACATTTATGCTTGTCCCATTCACAGGGCTATTTCACCTTTTTAGGAGAGCCCGGGGTAATACAGATTAGATTTTGGCCCCCTTTCAGCTCCTCTGTGCATTGTTTGTATATTTTAGTACAATAAGAGGTGACCTATGAACCTTGAGCCCATCATCCTTTCTGTAGAAATGTAAATTATGAATCATTTAAAAAAATTCAGATTATTTAATTCAGTTCAGTTTATTAATGTGTCATCACTTTATGTCAATCATTCCCTTTTCATCTCTCAGACTTAAGTGACCACAGATGACTAAGCTGAATTGAATATAATGATTCATAATTCCTAACATGTCAGGAGCACTGGCCTTTTACACACTTTACACCAACTGGTGTTGCACCATCTACCGTACTCAGGGTCCTGGTCTCAGGCCCGGATAAATGTAGAAGTTCACGTCGGGCAGGGCATCAGG
The DNA here is from genome assembly GCA_009660295.1 of Lophius piscatorius. Classification (NCBI taxonomy): domain Eukaryota; kingdom Metazoa; phylum Chordata; class Actinopteri; order Lophiiformes; family Lophiidae; genus Lophius; species Lophius piscatorius. The sequence goes on from VRLP01005843.1 coordinate 17,696, forward strand.
GGTTAAAGACCGGTGCAAGCTCAGGAATGAAGTGACAAACCTCTATTCAGGAGCAGTGAAAAGAAGTTTGCTTGTCCTCATTCAAACACTTCTCACCACTCGTCTCTCATCATAATTAAATCCCAGAATAGTTGGGGATATTATGGAATCACCATCACCGCGTTTGGATCTGACAAAGATCCTCTGTGTTAGTGGAAAACTCAAAAACCATTTCATGGATCCTTTTTTCAAATGTTATATTTCAACAGACCTCAGTGCTAGGAAGAACTGGATTGACTTTGGGAAAGGTCGATTGAGAATTTGGGAAAGGTCGATTGAATATAACTATTTATTTATTTATTTAAAGTTTTTGGACCATATTTTCTCAACTGTTGATCCGACTTATTTCACATTTGGTGCAAATCAATTGACTAGAGGAGATTTAGTTTGAATATATGATATTTTGCTCTTAAAGTTCATATTTTACTCACTATGGGCATCTTTTTTTTTATTTTTTAGAAAAAAGATACAAAACTTCCCAGTTGATTGCAAATGTACCTCATATGAATCAACTGAAAGACCACCTCATCTAATTTTTATTTGTCATATTTTACTGTAATTGTTGATATTTCACTCACTTTTGAGGCCTCTTTTCCTAAAAACACTTTCATTTCTCATCATTCACCTATTCACACAAACATTCATACAGTGATGATAGAGTCTGCCATGCAACGTACCACATGCTCATCAGGAGCAGTAACCATTCACAGCATCATTCACCCACCAATGGAACAACCATTGGGAGCAACTGGGGGTTTAGAATGTTGCTCAAGGATACCTTGACATGTGGGCCGCATTGGCCAGGGATTGAAGTATCGCCCTTCAGATAAATGAGCAACCGCTCTACCAACTGAGGCCCCATTGGTTGAGTCAATATGAACTGTCTGACATTATTTATTTCCCATTTAATTTGAAGAGTTCAATCATGGTTGGATTGCTAGTACAATGCAGGGGAATGGGTTTTTTTCAGGGATATATCCTCGCTGTCAGGGACGACAGTGTAGACCAAGTTTTAATTCTAAATGGTAAACCGGCTGCACTTATATGGCGCTTTTCTAGTCTGCCCTACCACTCAAAGCTCGTACAATGTGAGCCATCATTCTCCCTTTCACACAGACATTCATACAGTGATGATAGAGGCTGCCAAGCAAGGTGCCAACGGCTAATCAGGAGCAGTAACCATTCAATCCATCATTCAAACTGATGCTCCCGATGGAACAACCACCGACTTTCAGACAAGTGGACAACCGCTCTAACAATAAGCCACCATCAGCCCTAATTTTTCATTTTACTCAATGAAAAAAAAAAAAAAAATTATATTGTCAGGATCACTTTTTACTTTTTACTAACTGAAATCTGTTCTGCTACCCTTTTGGATCTTTCGTATCCTCACATCTTAGGCTTTGGTTTGTGATCTGGGCCCCTGTTTATCAAGCTTGTCAGAATAGGAAACCGTTCAAGTGATTCGGTGTGACGTCAGCATTAATTTGGGCTTTATATCAGTCAATCATGGTGAAATGTGCCACTAGGACAAACTCTGAATTTGGCAGTCGATGATCATTCAAACCCTCCACTATGGTCATGAGTTCTGGGTACTGACTGACACAATGAGGTCAGGGACACAAATAGCTGGAAAGAGTTTTCTTCGTAGAAGGGTTGGGCTCAGCCTTTGAGATAGAATGAGGTCCGGACATCCAGAGGGAACTTGGAGCACAGCCGCTGCTCCAATGTGTTGAATGGTGCAGGTTGAGAGAGATGTGAACATCTGATCAGGATGCACCTCCCTTTCCTGCTGAGGTTATAGTGGGATATCCAGACTATGCATATAAATAAGAACTCAGGTTTTCAGAATCACTGGATAAAACAATTAGTAGGGCCCCTCTGTGGCCTTAGACAAGTCTCTGTTTAGTGAAGCGTCTTTGGTCCAGCAGTAAGTCCTGACCAGAGGAAAATCCCCCTGTTTTGGCATACTTCTACCTTGATCCCAGCATGCCCAGGAAACCTGACTATCTTCTCTGTATCCTTCCCAGAAGCCTCTGCTGATCAGTAAATGCCACAGACTCAACTCCCTGCTGTCTATGTAAGCTCTCACCATGGAGGGCTACCGGTGAGCAGGGGAAGAGAGGAGGGAGACAAAGCTCTCTTTCCTTCTTTCACTCATTGCTCTTAGAAGAGGATTTGAAGAAACACAGAGCAGACATTCTCCCTATGTTTATACTGAGGGTGGTGCCCCCGAAACGCTCTTTAAAGAAGACCAATTTGTCACCCCAATGTTTACAAGAGAAATTGTTGCATTTCTGAAACAAGACATTACTCCTGTCTCGTCTCTGCCATGGTCAACAGCCTTTGAATTAATGAGAGGTCAGGAGATATGCCATCTCTACCCATTCAATCTCGCCAAAAGAAAGAAATAACCTCCATGGGGGAACTGATATAACGCAGCGCCATGAATCTTGACTGTCTCTGGTGGCTGAACTCTGGCTGCCTTATCTCTTAAAAATGCTCTCTCCTGATAGATCTGGACTATAATATATATGAATAAATCAATAGAACCAGCCAACAGAGAATAGTACTACTGTCTGATGAAGAAATGATTTGGTTTAATGTGTGTTTAGCAACTCTATGCAAATATGTCAGGGATCCGTCTAGATAATGTCTGGTTGTCCCCTGCTGCAGTGAGACAATCCTTTATTTATTCTGTGCACATGTACCTGATGATGATTGATTGATGATTTTTATCATAAGATCTCTCTCCTCACTCACCACTGCATCCCCCCTACCTGAAAGAACTACTCACCCCACTGACCTCAACACGATCCCTCCGTTCTACCCACTCATACCGCCTCCTCCTTCTCCGGACTAAGCTCAGCACCATGGGTGATCGGGCCTTCTGTTCTGCTCCCTCGTCTGTGAGATGCCCTCCCTGACCATCTGAGGGCTCCACAGATGACTAAGACTATTAAAAAAGGACTTAAAAATTTCCTTTTTAGCAGAACCTATAACTTTAAATTAACATTGCTTGTTTTTGGTCATATTTTTCTGTAATAATTTTTTTTTTTTTTATTGATGCTTTTATCTGTTTTTACCTTTTAGCACTTTGAGATTTGATCCAAATGTAAAGTGTGTTATAAATGAAATGTATTATTATTGTTATTATTATTGATGAAAAAGTTTGCCCAGAAATGTCAAATTCAACTGTTGCTTTGAATTTTGGTGAGATTGGAACATTGGAAAACCAAACCCTATTTGTCTGTGTTCAGTAATTTTTCCAGAGGCATAAATAGCTAAGTATGCCTTAGGCAAGGACATACTGGACAACACCGGCTAACTCTCACTCCCTCGGCAAGGCAACAGGGCAATTCCATGTGCTTCCCTAGTGCTGCCCTTCCAACATCAGTGAGCTTTGAACGTTCATGATCCAGTCCCTGACTCACCAGTCAATTGTCCATCCTCAGACCACATTGGTAGGAAATAACCACTTTTGACCACAAACACTCAACAAAACCTTCAGTTCTGGAGATGATCTGACTCAGTTATCTACCAATCACAATTTGGTCCTGGAAATGTGACGTCTGCAGAACCAGACATCATAATATTTTTCACTAAAATTTCACAAAATTTCACACAATTTATTTTACGCAACAGAAGAAATTAACCGCATTGAACAATAACATTCACACCATCTATATATGTGACATGACATTCATTACATTCAGTACCAAGCCTTTTGCAAATTTGTGTCAAGTTACAACTTTGAAGGTGTCCTGGTTGTGGAATTATTTGATATTTTACTTTATTTTGGAGGGTAATGGTTCTTAGTTTTGTTATTTTTTCTTTTTAATTTTAAAAGTTGGTTCCTTACGTCTTTAGGTATCACTTTACACTTCCTGTCCTTTCTCCCTTCTCCTCTTGTCTGCCTGTGTCCGTGTTTATGTGAGACTCCTGATTCCTTGTGTCTCCTCCTTCATTGATGAAAGTTCTCACCTGCCCCCCACCTCACCCGTTACTTAATACATTTAGCTACGTCTTCCTCCGTAACTTTGTCAGTTCGTTGTTGATTTTTTTTTTGAATTTCCCAGAGCTAAATTGTTTACAGGATCACAATTTAGATTATTTGAATCTCTACATCGAGATTATTGAATTTATCTTTTTTCACTTTGGGATGATTGCATTTTTTTTCTGGATTCACTTGTTTTGGAAGTTCAGTACAGTACTACACCCAGCCCCTGTGTTGTTGTTTTTTCGGTCTTATTTTTAATGCCGTATAATTGCACAGACTTTATATGTAATCAAATCATGCATAAAATGTTACGAAACGTATGTCCAGTCTGTACGAAACAACAATATTCTAATTAATTGATTTTGCCCTTCAATAAAGGCCAATCATTTCTTCATGTAGTGTTCTGTGCTAAGATTTTCTTATGTAAGGTGGAGGAGGTGGTCATAATGTTCACAAGGTGTAAGATCGTCCTTTGTGTCTCCTGAATCTATTTTAATCTATGTGCTTCATATTCTGCACAGAGTACTGGCAGGAGGAGAAATACAGTTTCATTGCTGCATTACATATATAAACCATAACATTACAACCACATCCTGAGTACCATGTAGGTCTTTCTCTTTACACTCTTGACCCTGTTAACGGTTTACCAGTCGTCCTTCTCCAGACAAATTTAGAAGGTATTGAGCAAATCAGATATGCAACAAACAACAAAATTTCTATGACCCAGTCGTTTAGCTGTAGCAATTTAGCCCTTGTCAAAGACATTAGGATCCTTACACTTGGCCTTTATTCCTGATCTGTTCTTGTATTCCACATATCAAACCAACAAGTTAATAAAAATGTTATTCTGACTTCAGCTCTCAGTGGTTTTAATGCTTTGTCTGATCGCGGTGTATTCTGTCTGGGTTTAGCAGCATTGGCCTGGCAGGGTATTAGATTAGCTGAGTGTAAGAATCAGACCTAGTGATTATTATGTGCCCATTGACAGCTATCAGGAGTAGTGGCATCAAACGAAAAGCGGGCTTTTCTCGTGGATGATTGATAAGCCAGCTCTATTGATTGTACTTCAAGATATAGCGTTTCACTCAAGAGTTATAACGTATCCTGAAGGTTTAATCCATGATTTTGTAACAAAGAAATGTTCATCACAGCAGGTTTAAATAACCATTCTCTTAAAAAAAAAAAAAGAAAGAAGAAAATGGCAGTCCTTTTCTTATTTAACAGACTTTTAGTTTGCACTTTTTAACCAAAACTGATAAATCATGAAAAGGGCTGGGATGGCCAATTTGGCTCGTACCTTGTCATGGCGGGTTAAGGGTTAAGCGAAAGAATAAATAGTTATCTGCCCTTTGTAGTATTGGCTCGTCATTATTTTATAAAAGCCATTGAGCCTGGCTGCTGCCCGTTGTGCATCACAGAAATTAAGGTGAAGCAGATTGTCTCTCAGCTAAAGAGGATAGACTCATAGGTCAAACATAAGAACAGACTTTATTGAGCAGAAACCTCTTGAAGAACTTGTTGCATTGTGTTTCCCTATAATACTCACATTCATTATTTACAATTTATTAAAAAGTCCTTAAGCTGCTTTGGAGTTTTCATTTGAATTTGAAAAACTGAAGAGGTGTGTAGTGTCTGCAGCTGTCTGAGAGAGAAAATACAAATCTTTCATTTAAAGCTATGATGACTTATTTTACTGCATTTAACCATTGAAGAGTAGAAACAGAAAGCAGCTGAACTCTCACAAAATGGTAAATTAAAGAGTAAGATTTTTAAATGCCAATTGAACTGCAAACAACTGTAGCATTAAGAATTTTCACTGAAGTTCAAGCAGCAGAGACGGATGATGTGTTTGAATTATGATCAGTGACAGTGTGAAGTATTAGTTCGTCAGCAAGCTGTGACAGCACTCTAAAAATCAATTGAAGCGACATATCAGTGCTGAAATAGTTTTAAAGAGTGAGAGCTGAAACCTGTTGAGAATTTATTAGGCTCATTTTTGAACAAGCTCCTGGATGTGTTAGTGGTTTTAGATTTTTTATTTTCCAGGAATTTTATCAGGAACTTCAAAGAATTGCAACTTTAACCAAAAATCAAGCTACGATGTCATCCAAATGCATCCATATCGCCATTTTTATACCAGTCCACCAAGTTTATATAAAGTGTGCTATGTATATTTAGTAGGTGACAATGTTCTCACCCGTTGCACTGAATTTTTAAATATAGTCCCAGTATTATGTTTGCTTTATTTTACCTCCTGTCATAGAGAGGATTGGAGCGACTGTAATGGGCAGACAGTGAGAGATCCATAATTTAAAGTGGGTCAGGCACATAAAGCTCGGTAAGGATGAGTTAAAAAAAAACAAGTTGAGATAGATATAGTTAGAATTTGTGTTTTAGCAAAGATTAGAATCTTGCCATGTTCTATCTTCTATCTACAGCTGTTTCGATTTCAGCAGCAGTAGCATGGCTGTTTGGTAGTGGCAGTTGTAGTTATAGTTAGAGTGAGAGTGTGGTGCTGGCCATGTCCTGGTTCCTTTTGTTTATGTTGTCCTTCTAAACTGCGTCAGATCTTCCAAATAAATCTAACTAACCAACGGGAGGAAGATCAAAATACAAAATGTTAAATAATTATTGCATTTATTGAACCACAAAAGTTATGTAATGCCAACTGGGCCTGTGTGAAAAAATAATTTGTACCCTTAGAGCTCGAATCCTAAAAACCATTAACTGCATCAATAACTGGTTGCAGCTGGACTAAATATCATAAGAGCTTTATGTCTTTCGGTGCCCCTAAGCTTTTATGTCTTTCGGTTACGCTCCACAGTAACCTTTCACTCCCGACCTGTTCTGAAGCAGACCAATAGGATGACAGAGTGAACTCAAACATGTGAACGGGTCGACATTGAGTGATGTCACCGATGCTCAGTGGAGCAACGATGAAGAGGGAAGAAGTCATGAAATCATGACGTGAGATATTCATTAGCTCAAGTTCTCTTTGAAGGACAGAATGTCCAAAGTGTCCTCCATGGAACGTCAAGGATCTAATCCAACCTTTTTATTCTACTTGTTGTCTGAACAAAAGAATGCTACCCCATAGCCATTACTGACTCGGCTCATCATTGATGTCACATTCCTTGACATGAACTTACGATTTGGACCAAACTTGTAATGATACCATTTTTCTGACCGAAACCCATCAAGAAGTTATCGTGTGCTGATCACCCTATGTTGCAAATGAAGGGTGAGAGTCGGGGGTCTTTAGCGTATAATTTAAATGCAGGATCTGTCTCATCATGGTGCTGGAGCAACAGGTCTAGAACCGATCATTAAAGTTTGAGCGGTTTGAGTTTGAGCAGCACGGGAAAAAACCTTTAAGAGCTGATATGACGAAGCACTTTTCCCCTCCGATAGCTTCGCTGTCTTTAGTGGTCACACAGCAGCAGCAAACAAAGAAGAGAGTAGCTTATTCTCCGCTGTCAGCTCAAAAAGAGTCACCGCATACGAACACACAGTTCCATTTCTTGTCCGGCTTGGCCCCGTTGTGACCTCACTGCCTTTAAACATATCAAATGGATCGCTGATTGCTTCTCTGCACCATCCTCCGTCGTCTTCGGTCTTCTTCCCTCGTCGTTCCCATGCACATAACCCAGGCAAAGGAATGCATCGTGACATTAAGTATCACAATTTTATTACAAAAATTAAATTCTTCATCTCTCAGTTTTGCCATGCTTGGAGCATATAACAATACAGTATAAAACCCATACCCGGAGAAGATAGTAAAGCAGATTCTGACAATGCTCTCACAGCACACCTTCATTCATGCTGTTACTATACAAATACTGTCACATTCCTAATACAGAGTAGAACAAACACCTGCCAAAACACGTCATGTCAGATAACAAACTGTAATCAACTTACATTTACCAGAGGAACAAGAAACTCAACCCAGCTCAGAAAAGAAAAGATAACCAAATAACATTCAAATTGCAAATGATAACGTACTGAATGTGCTGAATATCTGTAGGCACCCAGGCTTTGTAGCAATGATGGCAAGTTAAGAACATTCTTACAGAAACACTTGAAGCGAACAACAATTGCAAATTGACTTGGACCGCTGACTTCCCAACGTCCTTCAACGTACCCTCCTCTCCTGGCGATCTCTCAGACAGTCACAGTGCAAGTTCCAGATGGGCGGGGTGGAGTGGAGAAGGAGGAGGAAGAGGAGAAGAGGAGGAGGGTGGGTGGGGGTGAGCCGTGTTGGGGGCCGCGGGAGGCTGTACTGCATCAGACATCTCTTCACAGCACCAAGAATTGGATGGAAAGGGTAATCTTCCACCGACGAGAGGGAAGGGTGTGGGTCTGGTTATGTAATTCCTCATTCGGAGTGTGAATTGTCCAAACATAAGGCGCCAGCTGCCAGCTGCCAGTCCAAGTCCAAATAAGCCAAATGAGGAGCTTAGATGTGCTTTCAACAGAACGTCCGAGAATTAAAGGAGAAAAAGATACCAATACTTTGTCACTGAGGTTTCAAGGACAAATTGATTCCCGCATGATGAAAAGAGTTGCTTTGCACATAAATACCTAAGAATGATAGAAATCCCAGATTAAAGCTTACCAAAAAACTCAGAGAGTCGCTAACAAACGTCAAATGAAGACAAGAATGACGAAAGCTCAGAGATACAGGGAGACCTCTCTTGAAAGGTGAAATGCAGTTCAGTTGAGCGAACGGCAGGGCTCGAAGGTCCATTTGGTTGCTCCGCCAAAAATTTCAATGTTGCTCTCTGTCCAGGAGAAGACGTTGCCAGCTTGAGCTTTGCTGTTGCAGGTTGCCAAGTTGTAGATCTCTGCGATAGAAAGTTTCCTATTCCAGATATTCAAATTTGCCAGCTCTCCAACGTAAGCTTGTGTCGCATCGAAACCTCCTCCCAAAGAATCCTGTGAAAAAATGAAAACAATCGTAAACCATCACTTCTACAAGAGGACATCAAAGCCTGAACCGAAGTCAAAGCAGGACTGACCAGCAGGGTCATCTGCTCGGAGAGGGACTTAAAAAAAACACGGGATCACTTTAATATGAAGGACATTATGTGACAGGACCTTTGTTCTTTGTCCTTAATCAGATGTGACTAGTTCAAAAACTGAAACATGTGACTTCAAAACAAATGGTATATCTATCTTTGCTCTTTATCAAACTGTTTTCTCGAAAAAGGCAAGAAATGATTTTATTTTGCGGTGTAAAAATTAGCCAAATGCTCTTGAGCATGGGTTCAGCAATGTGTGTGTCTCCCAGTGGGCTGTGATGGTACCGCAAGTGGACAGAAACAGATCATGCAAATTATCATAAAATTCTAAAATTTCCAAATTTCAACAAGTAATTAGAACTAACACAGGATTTTAAATTATGTGTTATATTTCAAATATTTGACCAATTTTGAACTTTTAGTGTACGGGTAATTTTGTCAGTGTCATAGTTTTCATAGTTCCGTTTTAAACATTGTGTACTACGTTTATAGAGCTGCTTTATTTTAGCCTTATCTAGTGTTAAAATAGAGTTGCTTTATTTTTGTGACTGTTTCCAAAATATTCCAGCTAAAATTGATTGTAACAAATGTTTCAGAAAGCATGTAATGAAGGATTTGCTAGTGTCGGTCTGTTTCAACCTTGAAATTATAATTTCTCCGGATTTTTCTCTGGAGATTGTCTTCATAATTCACAATCAGCACTTCATTTCAATATTTGTTGTGATGCAAATTGTTTCATGTTGTGGATGGATTCTTAATTGTTATTGCTGCAGACCCACCCTAAGTGTTCTGTTTATGAAATAAAAAATTTGAAATATGCAAAAGGAAGTATCTCATCTTAGCCTTTTGTGTTGTGATTCAAAGGCTTAGGTGAACTGCAGAACATTTTCAGATTTGAAATCAGGCTGTGACATTCTTGAATTAGTAAACGGTTGCCCAGCACGACAGATATCTTCACAGTGCAACAAATTACTTTGTCTGTAGAAAAGAGAATCTCAAATAATGTCTCCCTGTAGAAGGTCAGGGCCAAACTGATGACACTGCGCTGTGTTTTGCTCGGATGTGATGATAAATGATGCACTCATTTGACTTGAAACGTTTCTGCATCCTCAGGCATTTAACTTAGGGTGCATTTAACTTAGGCCCAAGTTAAATGCACCCTTTCCTCAAAAAATATCATTAAAAGTCGTGATGGCTGATTTTAAAATTAATATTCACCTGCTCCTGTCCCAGGACCAGCACTCCCTCTGGTTTGATTGGGTGGTATGGAGCCAGATTTTCCCCTGTGCCCCGCATCACCCCGTCCTGGAAAGCTTCCCAAACCCCGTCTCGGGTTGTCCATGTAATGCAGAGGTGATGCCATTTTCCATCATTGATGAGGAAAGGCAGCTTTGCAACCTAAAGCGGAGAGATTGTATTACACACGTCATTTTCTCAGGTTAGTAATCTCCCTTTCACACTTTCAGACACAAAGTCTCTGCCTGCCTGAAAACTCGTCAACTCACACCTTCTCCTTTTCCTGCTGAATCACGTCCCCTCGTACACATCTTTCCCTCTATATAAAGGCCTCCAGTTTCTCGCCTTAGCACCTATTTTTATTCCATTTCAAGCTCTGGCAACGGGAGGTCGTCATAATACCAGGCATAAGGAGATATTTTCCCTCTGTTGCACCTACAGTTGTTCTGCATATGAAGCTAAATCTGAAATAATGTCCTGAAAATGTAGGCAATGGGTGCATTCAGTCTTTATCCGGGATTTTCCTTTACCTTGTTATTGATGAGAATCTCCATGGGGTTGTTCCCCCACTCAATCAGAACCAGCTCGTTGGCCTGACCCTGAACAGCATAGGAGAAGGGTGTCCCCACCCCAGGCGAGGCGTTGGACTTGATCCACAGGCACACACTGAAGGAGAACATCTCAGGCAGGCTCCGCTTAGCTTTGGCATACATGTAGTTGGTCCTCAGGGGGAAAGTGAGCTGAAACTTATCCATTGGCCTGGTGTCTTTACCTGTAGATAAGATGTAAGTTACACAAGAGTATTTTTAATGTGATTCTATTCGGAAACAGATGACTTTATATTTTCACAAATTTGCAATTTATGTTGGAATGAAGCCTTCATGCGTCAAAACTGCTGATGGAGGTGTTGCGGGCTTGAAATCTCTAGGGATGAGATGTTTCAACTGATGCTATCTAACAGGATGAGAAAAACTGATTTACAGTGGACATCTGCCTGTTGCCTGTGTAGGAGGACTCTGCCTAAAAAACAAAGCACGCACGCGCATTTGGAGAGAAGCTTGACGAGCCTCCAAAACGCGCCAATGCCAGGCGCGCCCTGCAACGTCTCTGACCTCTGCAGAAACCCTTGGGGCATATAGGCGCCGTTTTAAGTCACACAACCGGGCTTCTGCCGTGAATCATATACACTCCGCAAAGATGAAGTGAAAACCAGATTTGAGATGTGTACATGTCATGCAGATCCATCACAATATGCGCAAAGTGACATCACACTGGTGAAGAATGGTGTTTTTCTGAGGAATTAAAACCTATTGAACTTATATAATATCCTGAATATAAATCAATATACTGAATATACTGAATTACGCGCCCTGGACATAGATATGCACCTTTCTCCAGGTCTGTGATCCGATGATGGAGAGAGGTGAGCGTGGACTCCACTCTGTTCCGCTGCTCGGAGTCGTTCCTGGACGCGGGTTTGGTCTCCTCCAGAGTGTTCACCCGGGACAGAACCTGCTTCTCCATGTCGTCTATCTTGTTCTGCAGCAGATCTTTGAGGCTGCTCGCCTGCGCGGTGTTATTTCCTCGGCTGTACTGCTGCATCGGACAGAGGGAGACACACACTGGACCAGTTAGAGGACTTCAGGAAACACTTTCAACGCTTTCAAACTCCCTGAAACACGCTCCATCTACTCCACTACTCTCTCTACACTGCGCTCTTTGCCACATTATCCACAGGGTAGCTATAAGCTGCGCTTGGTTCTCTTTATATGATGCGCTTCTCGTTCAAGAGAAAATAAACTATACACGTGTGTGCCTCTGCGCAGAGACTGCACAAACCACAAAAACACTGCAGCGAGAGGCTCAACCCTCCTCATAGTGAATAACTTTGAAGCAGTGCTCCTCTCCTCTGCTTGCCTACCTCCAGGTTCTCCAGCCTCAGCTTCAGCGACTGTAAAGTCTGTCCCAGCTGGGCCAGGGTGTCCGTGGTGCCCCGTGATACATCCCCCATAGTGTTCTTGGACCCGGGCCGTCTCCCACCTGGCCCCGCCGCCGGGAGGCTCTGGCTCTCGCAGCGGCTCAGCTTGGAGGTCAGTTCCCTGATGGTCTCCTTCTGCTTCATGATGGTATCCTTCTGCTGCAGCACGGTCTCCCGCAGCTGCATTACCGTGGTCTTCAGGTCCTCAGCCGGTCCGCTGTTCTGCATCGTGGCCGTGCACAAGTCCATATCCTTTGGCACAGACGTGCAAATGAACTGCGTCTGTCCGAAGTCTTCCGCTGAACTTTGAGCAACAACAAGGCAAGAAAGGAGAAAAAGTTTCCACGAGAATCCGTGCATGGTTCCACTCATATGTCAGGCTCGTGAGTGAGTGTGAGTTTTCAGCACCACGGAGCTGTCCACTGATACCGTGAGCTGCGTGCGCTTATATAGAGCGCAAGAGCGCACATTCACTGCGTCACGTGACGAAGCCGAGCGTTCTGCTGTTTACAGTCAGAATCCAGCCCCTCATTTAAAGTGGTACTCACAGATAATCCCTGCAGAGAGGACCCACTGCCTGTCTGTGCAACGAGAGGAAACAGTTTATTCGAAAAAGCATCTGACTCAGTGGACAGAAATTGAGCCATTACTCACACCATAAACCATAACATTGTAACCCAGACAGGTGAAGTCAGAATAATATTGATGATAATTACTATGGTACCTGTCAGTGGTTGGGACATATTTGAGCAATAAGGGTATATTTTATCCTCCAGTTGATGTGCTGGAAGCAGGAAAAGTGGATGTGTAAGGATCTGAGCAACTTTGGCAAAGACTAAATTGTGATAGCTACATGACTGGGTCAGAGCGTTTCCAGAACTGACAGTGTCATGGAGGCCCCAGTGTCATTGATCTATGTGGAGAGTGAAGCCTAGCTCCTGTTGTCTGATCCCACAGAGGAGCTACTGGAGCTCAAATTGATGTAAACGTCCATTCTATTCCTGACAGAAAGGGGGACATACAGTAACACCACATAACTGTTTTGGTGGGAAAAGTAGGAACTACACAACATTATACCAAGGTGTCAACTTTAAAGGAAATGTATCTATAATACTTTTTTTTGTATTTTGTATGCTGGAAAACAATCTATAGCCTACCATATTTACTATGCCAGTAGAGTAGTGAGTACATAATTTAGATAGCATTAATACATTCATTTATTTGTGACTTGTTGTTTCATTGCTTATACCTGTTTTAACTTCAATTCAAAAAGCAACTGGCTGGTTCAGATAGAAAGGTGTCACTATAATGATATCACAGAACTGTTTCGGCAGCCAAAAAAAAACCTATGCTATGCAATGCTAGGTTTGTAATGTTATGGCTAATCAGTGTACGTTACGTGCGTCACTGAAATATGTCAAAAAATATGTGATCACTAAATTGTACTCTGTTAAAAATTGAGTTAGATTAAACAGAAAAATGTGCTAATTGTTCTTCTTTTCATGTTCTCTCAGCGCAGCGGCGAACAGGCCAAGGGTCAAAAAAGCACCCCAACCAGCGCCGACAGAGCGTACAGGCACGCCCCCATTCATTTTCTCTAATTGCTTATGCTGGTAATGACATTGAGGAGAGGTGGGGTAGCCCCTGGACAATTTGCCAGTTGATCACAGGGCCAGCACACTGAGGGACAAACTACTGCTCACACCTATGGGCAATTTAGAGACTTCAGTTATCCACCTGCATTACATCTTTGGACTGTATAAGGAAGCCAAACAAACATGGAGAACATTCTAAGTCCACACAGATGATCCCCAGACCGGAAACCTGGAAGCCCCTTGATATCAGGCAACAGTGCTTAACTACTACGCCACCATGCTGCCTTTTGGTGAACAGCATGTGGGGGTGTGTATGTGTGTATGTGTGTGTGTGGGAGTGTGCGCATGTCTGTGTGCGCCTGTGTGTGCGTGTGTTTGTTTGTGTGTGTGTGTGTGAACAGTTTCCTAATTGCATTTGGCCAAGGAGAAGCTGATTATAATGTCTTTTCTTGTAGTAAGTGTATGTTGAGCCGTTTAATCAGCTAACACATCACTCTTCTGGGCATTATAATTATGGCTGAGTCCTGAAAATATTATTTTGGTGCAAATTCAAAAAAAATCTTTATCTTGAGACAATAATTTATGATAAGCATGCTCCGTTAACAAGGTTGACTTCAGTACATCTTGACACAAGTTGATTTGTGTTGAAAGTTCAATTACACAGATTATTTCATTTATACAGTGTACAGAAATCCAGACTAAACACCAGGAACATCCATCCATCCATCCATCCATCCATCCATCCATCCATCCATCCATCCATCCATCCATCCATCCATCTATCCATTCATCCTTCCATCTAGGCCTATTTTCAAAATATGGAAAAGACTCAGTGACCGTAATATGAACATGGTTGACTTAATGTTTGCTACAGCATTTATCTCCACCAAGGAGGTAACATTTGTAACATTCATTTTTCTCCAATTAATTAGCAATGCTTGAATCCTAAAGGCAGTCATTTGACCACATCCTCATAATGTCTTCTTGAAATTTGTATTAGGGTTTAATTTAAAAAAAAAAAGAAAAATACCTCAGCGGTGTTGTGAACACTGACTGGTTTTCCATTTATATCTGAAATTGAATGTAAGTTTACCATAAAATTAAACCTTAATAGCTCATTTAAGTAAAATGACCTAAAAAATGTGTTAAAATGACAAATTATTAGCATGTTTTGCTGTTTACAGATGAAAAGTCAAAAGCAAAGTTTAACTTAAAAGTTCTTTAAATTTATGACTCCTTAGGAATGCAGTTTAAATAGATTTTCCTGTCATGTTTCCACAAACCCTGGTCGAGTGAAAGCACCGAGTCATTTTCCACAATTGATGCGTAATTGGATTTATTTGACGGCCTAAAAAGCGCTGGTTTACCTTAAATTGGTGGAGCTCCTCATCTTCTTGTGGAGCCTGTCCCTTGGTGGTAGTTCCCACCGGCCCACCCCTTCAGGTTTGAAATGATTGCTTGTTAAGGTCTCTCCACCACCAGCTACCTCACATAATAATAATAATAATACATTTAATTTATAATGCACTTTACATTTGGATCAAATCTCAAAGTGCTACAAAGCAAAAGCAGATAAAAGCATCAATAAAAAATA